>PVIH01005295.1:0-126185 GCA_004025045.1 Sigmodon hispidus
CACTGAACAGCTTGGGATCAGAAACACCCTGGACTGACCCTTCAAACCCCAGTCCAACTATAGGAACACCTGACTCACTCTTGAGGGAGGGGGGACAAAACTGGATTTGGCCAGGAGTGAAGACTGATTCAAGCATTATTGGGTCAGTGGGACCATAGGACTGTCTGCTCCCTGCCAAGGGAGGGGATGGGGAGTTGCAGAGAAGAAAAATGACCAGATGTGGTGGGAGGGGGAAGAGATCTTGAATAAGGATATACAGGGATGGAAAAAAAATTCAGAGGGAAAGCTGAACACAAAGAAAATGTATGTGTAGCAATCTTATTTGCATTTCCACCCTTGATTAGCCATGCTTATGATTCTTATCCTCTGTATAGTTATTGTTAACTCTTCCGCATTTTAAATTCTTTTTACTGTTTTTTTTTTGATAAATACAAAGTAAAGAAGGAAAAAAAGTGATCAAAAAAATAAAAATAAAAGGAAAACTCATAGCACTCGATGCCTATATGAAAAACCTAGAAAAATCTCACAGAAAAGACCTAACAGCACAGATGAGGCTTTAATACAATTAGAAGCAAACCCAAATAGGAGTAAATGGCAGGAAATAATAAAACTTAGGGTTGAAATATATACAATAGAAACAATAAAACAATACAAAGGGTCAACGAATCAAAGAGTTGGTTTTTTGAGAAAGTAAACAAGATAGATAAACTCTTATCCAAACTAACCAGAAAGCAGAAAGAGAGAGAGAGAGAGAGAGAGAGAGAGAGAGAGAGAGAGAGAGAGAGAGAGAATCCAAATTAACAGAATCAGAAATGAAAAGAGGAATATAACAACAGACCCCCAGGAAACCCAGAGAACTATCAGGTCTTGCTAAGAAAATCTATATTCCACAAAAATGAAAATCCTAGAAGAAATGAACAGCTTTCTGGACAGGTACCACATACCAAAATTAAATTAAGATCACATAAACAGCCTATATCCCCAAAAGAAATTGAAGCTGTTATTAAGTCTCCCAAGTTAAAAAAACAAAAAACAAAAAAAAAAAAAAAAAAAAAAACTAGTACCAATACTCCTCAAACTCTTCCATAGAGTAGAAACTGAAAAAAAAAAAAAAAACATTGAAGAACTTTTTATTTGAGGCCACAGTCACCCTAATACCAAAGCTACTAAAAGATCCAACCAAGAGAGTATTACAGATCAATCTCCCTCATGAACATGAATCAAATTAATAAAATTCTGACAAACTAAAATCAACAACATTTCAAAAAATAATACACCACTATCAAGTAGGCTTCATCCCAGAGATGCAGGGATGGTTCAACATACAAAAAACTGGAGAGATTAGGAATACAGAGAAAAAAACTAAATATAATAAAAATAATATACAGCAAGCAGACAGCCAACATCAAACTAAATGGAGAAAAAACTCAAAGCAATTCCACTAAACTCTGGAACAAGACAAGGCTGTCCTGTCTTACCTTATCTATTCAATATAGTTCTTGTGGTTTTAGCTAAAGCAATAAGAGAACAAAAGAAGACTAAAGCGATACAAATTGGAAAGAAAGAAGTGAAACTATCTCTATTTGCAAATGATATGATTGTAACATAACTAACCCCCTAAATTTTATGAGGAAACTTCTACAGATGATAAATACCTTTAGCAATGTAGCAGGGTACAAGATTAATGCAAAAAAAATCAATAGCCCTTCTATACACAAATGATTAAAGGGCCAAAAATGAAATCCAGGAAACACCACCCTTTATAATAACTGCAAATAGTTTTAAATATCTTGCTGTACCTCTAACCAAAGAAGTAGCAGACCTGTTTGACATAAAAATTAAAACATTAAAGAAAAAATGAAGAAGATATCAGAAAATGGAAAGATCTCTCATGTTCTTGTATAGGCAGGATCAACATAATAAAAATGGCATTTTACCAAAAGCAATCTCCAGATTTTATGCCATCCTCATCAAAATCCCAACACAAATTTTTACAGACCTTGAAAGAACAATACTCAACTTTAAATGGAAAAACAAAAACCAGGATCACCAAGTAATCATGCTCAATAAAAAAACTTCGAAATGCATCATCATCCCTGACTTCAAGTTATACTACAGAGCTACAGTAATAAAACTCCCTGGTACTGCATGAAAACAGACTTACTGATCAGTGGGATGAAATCAAAGACCCCAATATTAACCCCTACATATATAGACACCTGATGTTTGACAAAGAGGCCAAAAATATTCAATGGAAAAAATAGTACCTTCAACAGATGGTATTAGCATAATTGGAGGGTAGTATGGGGAAAAACGCAAATAGTTCCACACTTATCACCCTGCACAAAACTCAAATACAAGTAGATCAAAGACCTCAAAATAAACCAAGCTACACTGAACTTAATAGAAAAGTGAGAAATATCTTCCAATGCATTGGCACAAGTGACTATTTCCTAAATATAACACCAGTAGTATATACAATAACATCAACAATTAATAAATGAGATCTTCTGAAATTGGAAAGCTTCTGTAAAGCAAAGGACACTGTCAATGAGACAAATACAACAGCCTACAGAATGGGAAAAATTTTATCAACTCTATATTTGACAGAGGAAAGATCTCTAAAATATATAGAGGAATAGATCCTGCTGCCAAACATTTAACTGGAGTGAGTAACAGGTAGCAGTACGCTAATTCATGGCATGTGGACCCTAAGTATCCCCAGAGTTGCAATGGTAAAATATTTTACAATATTTAATACTGCTTTCCACAATTAGAAATGTAAACATTGTCAGCCATGTTGAAAAGCCACCAAGCTAGGTAGAGTCAGCAGGCAAAACAGTGCTTTATTGTTTAGCATTTTAAAAACTCTTCTGATTGGAAAATGATTAAGGATTTACAATAAAACAGATTTAGATGAAGAAAAACTCTAAAAAGTTACAATGTGTGTAAAATATATATAGACTTCAGAGAGAAAAAAATGAGAGTAGTGAAAGTCTCAAAAAATAGACTGTAAAAATATAATAAGCTATGTAAAAAAAAAGAAATGCAACCAGAGTAAATTTAAAATATAAACAAAGCACATCCTTTAACTGCATGTTCCTAAATTCTGCTTGAGTTTTATCATAACTTAGTACCGTATGTTTTGCTCACAAATATATCTTAATTATTTTCACATTATTCTAATGTGTTAAATACATAACTACAGCTTCATATTAGTATCACTGAAGTATTTTATACCAATAGCAAGGAAGAATATATGTTTAAAATATTGTTACAGTATATTTTTAAGCCCAACATTTGAAATTTCTGTCATAGAAAACATTTATTTCAAAAGTCATAGATATTGCTACATTTGTGTTAAAATTCCTCTGTGTCTTATGAAGAGAAGCAGAGTTAAATTATTACTCATAACTTTATTAATCATTTGCTTTGCAGCTTTAAAAATGCTAATTAATTTATATGGAATATCAGCTTCATGATGAAGAAAAAGCTTCATGCTAATTATCTTTTCTGTCCAAATTTAAAAGCATTTCATGATCCCTCCAGATACTGGAAGCCTCAAGTTCACATTCTTTTGACAATGGCTCTGATAATCCCTGATAACACTGACTAGCATGTGAGAATGACTCCTGGAGGAATTACTCAGTTTATAGGCTAGATTTCTTAAGTTTAAGTTTGTTACTCTTAACAAGAATTAATTTTCCAAGCTGTGTTGAACATATAAGTATTTGGTTGACATAACAGCTATGTTTTGATGTCTGGATGAGTTTTTGTTTGTTACTGCTGTCATTTTAATTTGGTATCTTACAGACCTAAAAAGAAATATTAGAATTCATTAATGTAAATAAATAAATCTTAAAATGTACTTTCTTCCTTCTCCAATCATATAGAGAACAATGATGTTCACTATGTTGTAGTACAAATATTCACGTAAATGTGAAGTTTCTTTTGGTTACCTGAACCTCTAAACATTCTTCAAATAATTCCTTTGGTCGGTTAAAAGCTATGGAAGTTCTAAATATATAATAAGCTATGTAAAGATGGAAAATAGACACAGAGTCTGGATGATGCTCATTATTGTGTCTTTCTTTTCTTTCTTAAAGGTTAAAGAGGTAATTGCAGAAAGACATTAGATTGCAAAGACTGCTAAGTTAAACAAACATATGTATTTTAAAGATATCTTGACTATGAAATTTGTGACTAAAAATATGTTGCTGCCCCATCCAGAGCAGAGTTAAAGAAGGCCATAGGTCCTGCCCAGCTGGGCCCCATCTCCAGGGCAAACTGCATCATCAGACAAGGACCAAGGCTTTGGAAGTCGATCCCCATCCAGAGCAATGTCAAAGGTGAGCACATCCCATCTCCTGGGCCACAGTCCAGAGAATTCCTCTCCAGGATCAGACTCACACCCAAGGGTCTGATCTCAGACTCATCCCAACAGAAGGCTCTATGCCCACCCAGATGGTCCCATCCCCATGGTGAACTTTGTAACCACACAAGAACTAAGGGCATTGAAACTCCATCCCCATTCAGAGCAGAGTCAAAGATTGAAGAGACACCTTTTGCTCAGAGCAGACAGGAGACACACAAGCCCTCTAGCCACAACTGACTAGGAGCTGACTAATTGTGAACCACTCAAACCATGGGCAGATGCCAGTGGAAAAAAAAATACATATAGAAATATGAGAACAACAAGGAAAAACCAGAAGAAACTGATGGTTCTACCACTACAAGACCTGAAGAGACCAATGAAGAGGAATCAGAAAGAAACAGCAGCAAAAACACCTTTGTGAAGATTTTTGAAGCCTTCAAAGAGGATATGAAAAATTCACTTAAAGGAATAGAAGAAAATACAAACAAAAAAAATGGAAGAGATTAATAAATCCTGGAAAGAAAATCAATAAAAGGTAAACACAAAAATGAAAGAAACATTGTAGGAACTAAAAAATGAAATAGAAGCAATAAAAAAGGCACAAAATAAGGCAAAGGTGAAAATAGAAATCCTGAAGAAAAGAGCTGGAAGTACAGACACAAGCATACCCAACAGAATCCAAGAGATAAAAGAGAGAATCTCTGGAGTGGAAGACTCAGTAGCTGAAATAGATACATCAGTTAAAGAAGACACTAAAACCAAAAAAGCCATCACGCAAAATGTTCAGGAAATTTGGGACCATGAAAAGACCTAACCTGAGAATAGTAGAAATAGAAGAAGGAAAAGAATTTCAGCTCAAAGGCACAGATAATGTATTCAATAAAATCATAGAAGAAAACTTTCCCAACTTAAGGAAGGAGATGCCTATAAAAATAAAAATGCTTACACAACACCAAATAGCTATGACGCCCCCCAAAATTCTGCTCACCACATAATAATAAAGCCACAAAACAAACAGAACAAAAAAAAATTTTAAGAGCTACAAAAGAAAAGGGCAAACTTACTTATAAAACAAGACCCATCACAACAGCACCTGATTATTCAATGGAAAAAAGGAAAGCAAGAAGGTCTTGTTCAGAAGTAATACAGACACTAAAAGAGTATGGATGCCAACATTGACTATTGTACCAAGCAAAACTATCAGTTACCATAGATGGAGTAAACAAGACATTTCATGACAAAGTCAGACTTAAACAATACCTATCTACAAATCCAGCACTTCAGAGAGCATTAGAGGGAAATCTTCAAACTAAGGATCCCAGATACACCCAGGAAACCACAAAGAATCAATAACCCCACAGAAGAAAAACCCAGAGAAAGGATATACCTACAACTCACCACCAAAAATAACAGGAAATATCAATCAGTGGTCACTAATATCTCTTAATATCAATGGATTCAATTAACCTATAAAAAGATACACACTAAGATGATGGATAAAAAAAACAGAAGCCATCCTTCTGCTACATACAAGAAATACACCTCAACCTTAAAGACAAGCTCAGAATAAAGGGTTGGGAAAACATTTTGCAAGCAAATGGCTCTAAGAAACAAGCTGGGTTTGCCATCTTAATATCAAACAAAGTAGACTTCAAACTAAAATCAATTAAAAGATGAGGATGGACATTACGTATTCATCTCAGAAAAAAAAATGGTCAAGATGAGGTTTCAATCCTGAATATTTATGCCCCTACTATAAGGGCACCTATCTATGTAACAAAACACTACTAAAGCTCAAATCCCACATCAACTCTCACACCCTAATATGGGAGACTTCAATACTGCACTTTCACCCTTGGATAGGTCAACCAAACAGAGACTCAACAGATAAATAAGAAATCAAACAGAGGTTAAGATGTAAATGGATTTAATAGATATCTACAGAAGCTTCCACCCAAATGCAAAAGAATATACATATTTCTCAGCACCACATAGAGCTTTCTCTAAAATGAACCACATAATTAGTCATAAAGCAAATATCAATAGATTCAAAAAGGTAGAAATAGACCCGTGTATCATATCAGACCACCGGAGCCTAAAGTTAGAGTTCAGCAACATGAAAAATCACAGAAAGCCTAACATTCATGGAAACTAAACATCACTCAGCTGAACCACCTCTGGGCCAAGAAAGAAATTAAGAAAGAAATCAAAGTATTCTTAGAAGTTGATGAAAATGAATTCACAACATACCCAAACTTGTGGGACACAATGAAAGCAGTCTTAAGAAAAAATTCATAGCACTAGATGCCTATATGAAAAGCCTAGAGAAATCTCACACTAGAGAACTAAGAACAAAACTGAAAATCCTAGAAAAATTAGAAGCAAACTCACCTAGAGGATTAGATGGCAGGAAATTAACAAACTTACAGCTGAAATCATTACAATTGAAACAAAAACAATACAAAGAATCAATGAATCAAAGAGTTTGTTCTTTCAGAAAGTCAACAAGATAAATAAACCCTTATCCAAACTACCCAAAAGGTAGAGAGAGAATATCCAAATCAACAAAATCAGAAACAAAAAGGGGAAGATAACAACAAACCTTCATGAAATCCAGAGAGTTATCAGGTCATAGTTTAAAAATGTATACTCCACAAAAATAGAAAACTTAGAGGAAATGGATAGCTCTTTCGACAGCTACCATTTATGAAAATTAAATGAAGAACAGATTAAATACCTAAACAAACCTATAAAACCCTAAAGGAAATTGAAACTGTTAATAAAAGGCTCCCAAGTAAAAAAAAAAAAAAAAAAAAAAAGCACATGTCCAGATGGTTTCAGCACAGAATTCTATCAGACATTCAAAGATGAGCAATTACCAATACTCCTCAAACTGTTTCACATAGTAGAAATTGAAGGAATATTGCCAAACCCTTTTTATGAGGCCAAAATTACACTAACATCCAAGACACTCAAAGAAGAAACAATGAAAACTTACAGACCAAATTTCCTCATGAATATTCATGCTAAAATTCTCAACAAAAATCTGACAAACTATATACAACAACATATAAAATATATAATCCACCAACATCAAGTAGGCTTCTTCCCAGAAATGCAGGGATGATTTAACATATGAAAAAATGGTAAATGTCATCCATCATATAAACAAATTGAAAGAAAAAGAACATATGATTATATCTTTAGATTCTGAAAAAGCTTTTGGAAAAATCCATCACTCCTTTATGACAAAAGTCTTGGAGACATCAGGAATACATGGAAAATATCTCAATATAATAAAGGCAATTTACAAAAAGCTGACAGCCCACATCAAACTTAATGGAGAAAAACTCAAAACAATCCCACTAAAATCAGGAATTAGACAAGGATGTCCTCTCTCCCCTTATCTATTAAATATAGTTATCAAAGTTTTACCTAAAGCGATAAGAGAACAAAAGGAGAATAAAGGGATACAAATTGGAAAAGAAGAAGTGAAACTATCTCTATTTGTAGATGTTATGTTTGTATACATAAGTAACCCACAAAATTCTACCAGAAAACTTCTACAGCTGCTAAACACCTTCATCAAGGTAGCAGAATACAAGATTAACTCAAAGAAATCATTAGCCCTCCTATACACTAAAGATAAAAGGGCTGAAAAAGAAATACAGGAAACATTACCCATTATAATAGGTGCAAATAGCCTTAAATACCTTGGATTAACTATACCCAAAGAAGTAACTGTTCTATTTGAGAAAAAAACCTTAAATCACTGAAGAAAGAAATTGAAGAAGATATCAGAAATTAGAAAGCTCTCCCATGTTCCTGGATAGGTAGGATCAACAGAGTAAAAATGGCAATTCTTCCAAAGCAATCTACAGATTCCAATATGCTGCCCATCAAAATCCCAGCACAATTTTTTACAGACCTTGAAAGAACAATAATCAATTTCATTTGGAATAACAGGAAAGCCAGAAATTCCAAAACAATTTTGTTCAACAAAAGAACCTCAGGAGACATCACAATCCCCGACTTCAAGTTATACTATAGAGCTACAGTAATAAAAACAGCCTGGTACTGGCATAAAACTGACTGTGAATCAGTGAAATCAAGTTGAAGATTCAGACATTATCCCACACACCTATGAACACCTGATCATTTTCAAAGAGGCCCAAAATGTTCAGTGGAAAAAAGATAGTATCTTTATCAAATGGTGTTGTCATAGGAGGATGGTAGTGTCTAGAAAAATGCCAATAGACCCAAGCTTATCACCCTGCATAATACTCTCCAAGTAGATCAAAGACCCCAATATAAAAACTCAACCTGATAGAAAAAAAGTGGGAAATACCTCCCAACACATTGGCACAGGTGACTACATCCTAATTATAACACCAGTAGCATGGACACTAAGAAAAGCAATCAATAAATGGGACCTCCTGAAACTGAGAAACTTCTGTAAAGCCAAGGACACAGTCACTAAGACAAAATGACAGCCTACAGAATGTGGAAAGATTTTCACCAACCCTACAAGTGATAGAGGACTGATATCTAAAATATATAAAGAACTCAAGAAACTAGAGCCCAAAACCTTGAATTACCCAATCAAAAAATGGGGCTCAGAACTACAAAGGGAATTCTCAGCAGATGAATTAAAGTACTCATCATCTTTAGTCATCAGAGATATGCAAATAAAGACAATTTTGAGAAACCACCTTACACTTGTCAGATTGGCTAAGATAAAAGACACAAATGACAGCCTATGCTGGAGAGGTTGTGGAGCAAGGGGAACACTCTTCCATTGTTGGTGGGAGTATAAGCTGGTTCAGTTACTCTGGAATGCAGTATGGTGATTTCTCAGAAAATTGGGAATCAATCTCCCCAAATACCTAGTAATACCACTACTGGGCATATACCCTAAAGATGCACATTTGCATACCAAAGGTATTAGCTCATCTATGTTTATAGTAACATTAGTAGTAAAAACAAGAACCTGGATACAACCTAGATGCCCCTCAACTGAAGAATGGATTAACAAACTGTGGTACATCTGCACAATGGGCTACTACTCTGCAGTAAGAAAAAATGATATCCTAAAATTTGCAGGCAAGTGGATAGATTTGGAGAATATCCTCCTGAGCAAGGTATCACAAACCCAGAATGGTAAGCAGGGGATGTGCTCACTTATTGGTGGACTTTAAACAAAAAAAAAAAGCTAAGCATGTCCAAGCTGCAAACCACAACCACTGAACATCTTGGAATCTTAAACACCTTGGATTGTCACCTTGGAGCTCATTCCCTCCAGAGAAACACCTGACTCAGTCTTGATATGAGGGTGAGGAAAGCAGATCTGCCTGGAGTGGATGTTGAATTAAGTCACCTTGGTACTTTGGGACCTCCTGTCCTTGCTTGGGAAGAGATAAACTGATGGAGAGAATAGTGAGTGACTGGGAGGGCAGGAGGGGGGAAGGGAGCCTGAACAAGGGGATACATGTATAAAAAATATGATTGTTTTGTTTTCATAATAATAATAAAAAAATATGCTGCTTTGGAAAAGAGGTTCTGCTTTTGGTACCACAGAAGATGAGAACCTGTGGATTGTTTTCAGGCAAATATGGTTTCATCAACCAAGATCACCTAAAAAAATCTTTGATGGGAAGAGATAGTCACATCAGCTTCAAGTCTAAGATGATCTTGCATCAGAACCCTTTTAAGATTGCCAGCACCCTTATTCAGCAGAAAGTAGTAATTGATATCTATACCCAATTTCCCAAAATATTATTTATAAATGTTTGTTTTCATTATAAATGGCTAATGGACATAGTTATCACTTTCTTAGGGGAAATATGGCATAGAAATGATTAAAATGATAGATTATTGAATTTATTCTAATCCAAAAATCAGCTGTTAATCTCAAAATATTTTAAATTGGTATGGATTTTGGTTCATTAGTACAAATTTAAAGTCAATTTTGTTATGCAGTGTGTTTATATGTTACATATTTAATAAAACTTGAAATATTAGAGAGAGGAACTATTAAGTCTCAAACTTTAGTGATCTTGCTTCAGGGAAAGCTCAATGCTGAAAGTCAAAGAAAAATGAATGATTCTTGGCATCTGGACAAGGGGGTCAGTCTACTATATTTGTAGATTAAACCAGACCTTACATTGGTTTCTGTGTTTAATGTACTGTGGCTGAAGAGTGAAAGATCTCTGCACTTGAGGTTGAAAGACATTGAGAGTGCAAGAGAAAAAGAGTGAACAGACCAAAACTCAGTCTACATGACACACCAATAAAACCTAAGAAGGTTTTATTGTCAATGTTGAAAAAAATCTGCAAAATGCCAGGGGCTTTCAGGACACAATTGCCAGCAAGCCCTTCAGCCTTCATTGAACACGGAAAGTAACCACACTCTTAAGGACATGATTGTCAGAAAAATGAGGGAGATAGTTAAGTGTATCTAGAAAAAAATTCCCAGAAAAAAAAGACTGGGATAGATGATCTAAATATCTTCCAAGTTTTGGCACCAAATGTTAGTTTGGGATTGATGGTGGTGATTTGTATATTGAAGAAATCAGAGAAAATAATCTACATGAGCAGAATTGCTTTTTAATCAGAACAAGTGAGGAACACTAGTCTCTCCTCCACAGCTGACACTGTGTGCCCAACCAAACTCTTAGGGAATTTCATTGGAAAATTTAAAAATCTTTTTTTTTCATAGCAGGGCCAGCATGATAAAAATTCTACATATGCCCAAAGCTAATGCATGTCTACAGAAAACTTGAGGGGAACTTAATCTTTGTGTAGACAATGTCTCATTGAGCTCTTAAAGCAGCTGAGCCTGACTTTTAGGCCAATGTCGTCCTCCTTCAGCACTCAATGGACCTGACTGAATTACAGGCAAGTACCACACACATCTTCATCTGTCATTTTAGGCCCTCTTTGGGGCTATATACAGCTATAAATAAAAGTGAAGACCATATTGCATTGGCATTTTGAAGTTGTTCAAATACATACAGAAGAAAATGAGAAAATTAGTAGTTCAAAACTATTATGATGTGAATATGAGAAAGCCCATGAGATAATATTAGATAAATGGAGGGATGAATAAATAAATAAGTGGATATACAAACAGATAGATAGGTAGATACATAGATAGATACATAACATACATACATACATACATACATACATACATAGAACAGACAGATAGATACATAGATAGACAGAGAGAGAGAGAGAGAGAGAGAGAGAGAGAGAGAGAGAGAGAGAGGCCGAAGAGAGTACAAAATGAAAAAGTAAGAGAATCTATGAAAGAGCATGGAGGGAGAAAATGGAAGACATAATGTATTAGATATTATCATCTCAAAAAAAATTTCTGAAAGATCTAAGGAGTGCTATTAGTAAAAGAAATAGTCTTCCCTAAGAAATAGAATACTAACTAGTTTTCCAATAACAAATCATCAGCTCTGAAAACATACATAAAAGTACCATTAAACAGACCAATAGAATAGACTTACATATGTATTTGTGTATGTGTGTGTATAATATATGTGTGTGAATGAGTGTTTGTGTGTGAGTCTATGTAGGGCTGTATCAACAATTAATGAAAAGAAGGTTTGGAAATGAAAGAGCAAAGACGTATAGAGAGAGGGTTAGGAGGGAGGAAAGGAAAGAAATTGTATAATTATATTATAATCTAAGAAATACTAGCCTCACTCTCAATAAGGAATACAAACTAAATAATCCAGTAACAAAATAAATGACACCAACAGCAACAATAAACTGTTTAGGAGGAAAGACAGTATTTCCAGAGCAAAGAAAATACTGTAAGTTACAATGTCCAAGTATGAGCATCTGTATTATTTCAGTGGAAAGGAAGTTGCTTGCCATGTGATAGTCATTATATTCAATCTCTTTTACTCTTAGAAAATAATAGGATAAAATGTTGAAATCTTACACAAGTTTAAAAACAGTTAGAAAGACTGCTGTTAAGTAAACTCATTAATTGAACTGAGCAAGGATTAATCTGAAGGTAGAAAAAACTGCCTATGTGCAGATTCTATATAATTAAAATGTGAAATATGTAGAACATTTTGCTTTCTCCACAGCCTTTTGTAATGCACTCTTGACCTCTTTGTTCCTCAGGCTATAGACCAGAGGGTTCAGCATGGGAATAACCATGGTATAGAACACAGATGCCACCTTATCAGTGCTCATGGTGTGGCTGGAGCTAGGCTGTAAATACATGAAGATGCCTGAGCCATAGAAGATGGAGACTGCAGTGAGGTGAGAGGCACAAGTGGAAAAGGCCTTCTGCCGCCCCTCAGATGAGTGCATCCTCAGAATAGTGATGAATATAAACAGGTAAGAAATCAAGATGACTGCAATAGAGGAGAGATCATTGAAACCCACCACGAAGAAAATCACCATCTCACTGACAGAGGTGTCTGAGCATGAGAGGGCTAGCAGAGGAGGGGCATCACAAAAGAAGTGATCTATCACATTGGACTTGCAGAAGGAGAGCCTGAAAATGTTCCCAGTGTGGATGGAGGAATTCAAGAAGCCACAGATATAGGAGCTTATGATCAAATAAGCACATGTATTTCTGGTCATGGTGGTGGTGTAATGCAGGGGCTTACACACAGCTGCATAGCGATCATAAGCCATTGCAGCCAGGAGGAAACTTTCTGTGGTTATAAAGCCCACAAAGAAAAAGAATTGGGTGCCACAAGCATTGTGGGAAATGATTTTATCTGTTGAAAGGAGACCTGCCATTACTTTGGGTGTGACAGCTGAAGAATAACCAAAGTCCACCAGAGATAAGTGACTGAGGAAAAGATACATGGGAGTGTGGAGGCGTGAGTCCAGCAGAATCAACCATATCATTCCCAGGTTTCCAAGCACAGTGCAGAGATAGATGAGAAGAAAGACAATGAAGAGTGAGACCTGGAGCTTGGGGTTGTCTGTTAGCCCTGCAAGAATGAACTCAGTCACCTCTGTACTGTTCTCCATTGTGGATTACATGACTTCCCTGCAGCAAAGAGAAAGGGGATCGATCAGATGAGAGCTGGAGAAGAGAATGATGGTCCACTCTGCTTGCCCTCTACATGCCTTCTCTCACTATGAAAATGTTTCTTTCCAGCATTCTGATACAAGCTAGTTATGCAGCAACACTTAAGTTTAAATTGATGGCAGATCATACTGTTTTCTAGAAAAGATGATGTACCTTAAACTAGCAATTCTACAGAGGACTGGATTTAGGTGAGAAAAAAAGGACTGCCATAAAATTATCAAGTAAATTTCTTACAGGAAAATATAAAAATTACTTCTATCTTTGTAAAACAAAGTCACCCCTCACTCTCCACCAGAATAGTCTAATGTCATAACGCCTTATGTATGTTTTAACAAAATATAATAAATTTGACATAGTACAAGTAACAGATATTCATAGCATACTATGCTAATGACCGAAAAGTTCAAAATTAAGACACTGGTAATTCATTGTCTCATGCTGATAATTCTCAGTTTACAGATTAAATCATTTGGCTGTCATTGCACAAAGTAAAAGAGGTTATGATCTCTCTACCCTTTCTTTCATTAAACACTATTCACATTCATAAGAGTTCTTTCCTCATGTATTAATCACCTAAGATTTCACATCCTGAATTTCACATTGGTTGTAACCAATCCAACATATGAGTTTGATGATAAAAACAATCGGCCCTAAGACTATATAAAAATAAGGTTAAATGAATTAATTTTACTTTTAACATTTCCATCATTCCTATTGTGTCAAGAACTGTCATAAAATAACTAAAATGCTTAAATACAATATCATTTACCATAATGATCTTAGTTTTACTTAGTCCACAAGATATGCAGTTTATTACAATAAGAAAACATGGGAGGGAGAAAAATCACATATAAAGAGTAAAGACATCTGGAAAATAATGGTACTTAACTTTTCCTACATTAATAGAGGATTTAGCTTGAACACACAGATGTCATTAATCTGCAGAAATAAATTTTATCCAGAAAAGGACAGTTAGAATACCCTTTGCTCTTTAAATATTACTCACTTGAATAAATATAGCAGATTTTAAAAATCTTTCAATTTTTGAAAAATAACTAGAAATTATCTTAAAATATTTTACCAACTTTTTTTAGTACATCTAAAGCCAAGTTTAAACAAATGTCTCAATAAAAACAATTTATTTTAGTCTTTTGTAAAAATGGAGGAGTAGAAGACTACACAAGATTTTAATGGCAAAATAAGTAAAATAAGAAAACATGTTTAGTTGAATGGGGGGATAGGATAGTAAAATAAGACTAAGTATCTGTAAAAACAATAAGTATTATTATTATCTATTTAAGTAAATTACATAAAAATACATATAACCTGTATATCTACATATACAGTTTAAATAAAATTATTTCACGTGGAGTGACAAAGCCTCTCCCAAGAACTATAACAAAATACTAGACATGTAGCCAACAGCTCTCTAATTGGACTGAAGGCCTGCTCAGCAGCAGGGAAATCATGCTTGGTGATGAAAGTCTAGCTAACCACCTGGATCTAATATGATCATTAATCTTAGAGAGTATCTACATTGCTACTTTTGAAAAGCAACAAAAATTTTTAACTATATTCTAAGTATTCATACTTATACCCACAGATAAATATAGTCTCATCTCTCATCAAAGAAAAACTGATTACAAAACACCAATACTGGTTAAAATGCGAAAACAAAGATCATGAATTTCCCAGCCCCTATGATTACATACACCTACAGTACATCCTCTTTGTCAATGGCTCAGGTGACAACATGCAACCTGGAATTAAAATGATTGTAAAATCCAGGATATCTGCTGTGAGATTATATCTCCCAAAAATGACAGGAGAACTTCATTTATAATACCTCAACAATATACTAAACAAGACTTAAAAAAAAGTATAACACCAATAGATAAACTACATGGAAGGGGAAATCTCACACATCTCAAACTCTAGACAAAGAACTACAGGCAACTAAGAAATTCTGATAACAAGAGAAACTGTTTTCCTCAGAGATAATCTCCATAACTGGTAATTCAATACTAAATGGTCATCCTTGAAATCACACATGTATAAATACTACTAAATGAATTGAGCAAGTTGTATTTCATATTTAAGTAGGGATATGAGTTTTGTGTGTGTGTGTATGTTTAAGTAAAGCAATAACAAGAAAAATATTTAGAGAGGAAACAAGGTATTTTAATATGGGAAGGACTGGACAGAGATAGAGAAAGTGGGAATTATATAATTACATTTAATTTTTAATTAAAAATATAAACAAAAATAAAGAAAAGAACTACAAAGGTTCTTTGGGGCTATATTGATCTTTTTCCATTATTAGGTAAAATGACAGAAAGTATTCTTTTGGTTTTGGTTTGTTTGGTTTTGCCTTTTAGAAACACACTAACCATATGTGTTGAATTTGCACCAATCCCACTGAGGCTTGATTCCAGAATACCAGGTTTTCAGCATGCACCACCATGTGTGGTTTGGAAACCATCTTATAGGTTATGTTATTTACTTCTCAGGAAAAAATTTACAATGCAAAATACACTTATAAAATGCTATTTAATCTCATATCAATACAACCTTCAATGAATAACAGAAGTTACAAAGCTTTCTTGACATCTTCCCCAATCTCTCCATCATTTTCCTCCATTACTACACCAGTAGAATTCTACTACTTTGTTATTATAAATGTTTAATATTCTTTAATTTATTATTTTTGCTTATTTTTCTCCTTCAAGTTTTCTCTATTTGTCTTCTGCCTCCCACCCTATCTACTCCTCCTACATTTCTATTCAGAGAAGGGCAGGCTTCTCAGGGATATCAAGCAAACATGGCATTTCAAATGGCATATCAAATGAAAGGCTGGATACAGTGACCCATTATGAGGACTAGGGTCCCAAATGACAGCACAAGAGTCAGAGATAGCCTCTGTTTCCTCTGTTAAGAGTACAAGAGGACCAAGCTACACCTATAACATATGCATATATTTTATGTGCTCTGATGTTACAATTGTTTATGACTATCTGTACAAGTCATTTATTTAATATTTACTATGTTCCTATCACCAATCTAAAAATTGCTTTATCATCAGTCATGTATATTAGTACCAATTCACAAATATGTAAACTAAAATGTACTCTCATTGAATCATGTGTGAATGCTAAAGAAAATAAAAAGTGAACTCTAAAAGTTCTTCCTAAAGTAAGCCTTAGCTCTCTGTCACATAGAAATGCTATTTTAAGCTTTTCACATCTAATCTAAACTAAGCATGAAAAAGAAACTCGGTTGACTAGCTGATTATTTGTCTAGGTGTTAAGTATATTGCCTAAAGTCATATGAACAGGTGAAAACCATGAATATGGGAATCAAATCTGAATGCCTTTTTATGTTTTTATGAAAAACAATATTTATTTCCAACATTTATTTTAATGGCAAGAAATGGATCTGCAGGTATTATAGCATTCTCAAAGCCCTGAAAAATCATCACCTTTAAAAAAGGTACAATATTTTAATATTAAGAGATCACATATAATGCCAGGGGCTACTGGATCTTTCATTCTCTAAAGATACTAAGGTATTCCCTGTGGTGCACCAGGCTGTGGCCTCATTTCTAGATTTTTTTGCAGGTCTACTGATATATGTTTCATATCCTCTAACCTCCAGAGGCTTCAAAGATTGGGATATCTAAAGCAATGAATACTATTTGCTATTCTCATTCTCACTACCAAGCAGAAACAAGTATTTTCTCATTGTGTCAAAGCTAAATGATAGTGGTTAATTTCATACACATTTTAGTGCATCAATCATTAATTTATAAACTATACCATCCGCTAAGAAGAACTTCTACTGGAAGAAGTAGAGTTTAAGATCAGGAGTTAGCATTTTCATAACTAATGTGTTTTGCATAAATTTATACCTATTTTATTGCACTATAAGGTACAAAACTAACTTCCCAGGTCTGATTTATCTCCTTTTTAATGATCTGTACAACGTCTACTTTTTTATGATAGTGTGCTCCAAGATTACAATAACATTTTATATTGTTCCCAGTCCATCAGTTCAGCAATGCTAGAATTACTTCAAGTAACTAATATTAATGTTATTTTCTGATTTTTTTAAAAAGTGAGATAAAGAATTAGCTTGCTCAAAACAATAAAAGCCTATGTTGCAAAGACAAGAATCAAAACCTTTTATTTTTTTCTATGCATCACATAAATATATATATTCTAGCTAAAACTCATTGTTTTAGAAACATTAATTCTAGCTATATGAAATAGATCAGTAACATTAAAGATATGTAAGTCAAATATATAAAGGCAAAGGTCATCCTTTCAGTTACCATCTCCTTATATGTTTATACAGTGGCTAGGACCTAAAGACTTACCTTTCTCACTAAACAACACAACATTCAAGTCCAGCAGTTTTGTATAGGATCAGATCTCAAGTCAAAACTTTAGTCCTTGGAAGAAAGAATACATCTTTATCTGTAAGGTCTTCTTTAGTACATTTTAAAAGGCTAAAAGTATACTGGAAGTTGGTGAAAGACATTGAAGCAAAAGGATACTGGCATTCTTGGAATCAACAAATATATGTCCTAGCCTCATCTTTTCTGGTAATCACTTTATTCATTTACAGCTTGAAAAATATCCAGTCTGAATACTTTTACTATTAAAATCTAAAGAAATACTTACAATTCCTATACCTAATAAAGGGGAATAATTGTGACTTCAATCTATGTGATTCTTCTACCCCATTGCCATTGCTGTAGGCTCTAAATAATATATCATTTTGAGAGAAGACCATTGCTGCTATAAGGAACAACAAAAATTTATTTAAATAAATATGTAGTCAAAGTGGCTCTAGTCTGTAGACTGTTGTGTCTAACATGAATACAACTATAGTTAGGTCATGATTAGAAAGGTTAACAACAAAAACAAGAAGAAAATTATATAGCTATTGAGCTCTAAGAAATTAAAATGTCCCATGAGAATTACATTTTATCTCAGCTGACTAGTGATCAGATGATTACAGCATCTGTGGGAACAGAGTTCCGCTTTTGTGGAAAATTATAACTACATTTGCATTACATGGAATAATTTTCTTTCAAATTGTACAAACCAAGCTTGAGAATGACTTTCAGGACCATGACTCAACATGACTATTAAGACACAGGAGCTTCACAGAGCATATTGGTAAATAAAGTAGGTTTTAAGACTTCATATGCTCATTTTTTTATTAAATATCTAAACCATTAAGAAGAAATGTCAGTTTCTTCCAGTGAACTACATTCATAATGGTAAAAAAAAAATCAACCAACTCAGACACATATAAAGCAAATACCAGCTTCCTTCATGATATTTAAATATTATATAAAACTGGAAACTAAAGACTGAACACTTTAAGAATCATACCAATATAACTGAATTAGACTAAGAAGAAACCAATCTTGCTCAAAATGACCCATCTGAAATTTCTCCAAGGAAAGAAACTCCAGCAAAGCCTAAATGGGGTCCCTCAAAAGTATATAACACCAACCCTACAAGTGATAGAAGATTGATCTCTAAAATATAAAAAGAACTCAAGAAACTAGAGCACAAAACCTTGAATAACCCAACCAACAAATGGGGTTCAGATTTAAAAAGGAAATTCTCAGCAGAATTATGAATAGCTGAAAGGCACTTGAAAAAGTGTTCAACTTCTTTAGCCATCAGAGAAATGCAAATCAAAACAATTTTGAGATACCACTTGACACCTGTCAGATTGGCTAAGATAAAAGACACACATGACAGCCTATGCTGGAGAGGGTGAAGAGCAAGGGGAACACTCCCCCATTGTGGGTGGGAGTGTTAGCTTGTTCAGCCACTCTGGAATGCAGTATGGCAGTTTCTCAGAAAACTGAGAATCAATCTCCCCAAGGACCCAGCAATACCACTTCTGGGTGTATACCCTAAAGACGCACAGTGGCACTCCAAAGGCATTAGCTCAACTATGTTCATAGCAGCATTATTCGTAATAACAAGAACCTGAAAACAACCTAGATGCCCCTCAACTGAAAAATGGATTAACAGACAGTGGTACATCTATACAATGGAGTACTACTCAGCAGTAAGAAAAAAAGTTATCCTAAAATTTGCATGCAAATGGATGGATTTGGAGAATATCCTACTGAGTGAGGTATCACAAACCCAGAAAGATATGTAGGAGATGTACTCACTCATTAGTTAACTCTAAACAAAACAGCTAAAAGCAAAGCATGTCCAAGCTGCAAACCACAACCACTGAACAGCTTGGGATCTGAAACACCTTGGATCCTGCTCCCTCTAGGGGATTTCTTAACTTAGTCTTGATATTGGGGTGAGGAAACTGGATCTGCCAGGCGTGGATGCGAACTGAGCAATATTGGGACCTTGGGACCTCCTGCCCTTGCTGGGGAGGAGATGGGGAGATGTGGAGAAGAGAGAGTGACTGGAGAGGGTACAAGGGGGAAGGGAGCTTGAGTAAGGATATACACAGATAGAAAATGTGACTTTATTCATAATAAAAAAATAAAGTAATCACTCAAAGGATTAATATTAATTGCAAATGCTTTAGTCTATGGCTCAGGCTTATTAATAACTATCTCATTTATCTTAAATTCCTAAGTGGAGGAATTGCGCCACTATAGGAAAGGACTCAAGGTTCATAGCACAGGACCATTTCTTGTTTAGGTCAGCCCAGATGTGACAGGTCATCCACATTCTTACCCACACTACTCACAGCCTTTCCCGTTCTCACTGCAGTGAACCTTATCCAGTTTTGAGCCCAAAACATAACTTTCCCCTAGACCTGCTTCTCTTTGGCTCTTTGATTATAGCATTAAGAAAAGGAGAAAACTAAAAATCCTAACATCAAATTTCCATTTCAAAGGGCAGGATTATCAACCCATTCTCCAGAAGAGCAGACCAAGGCTCAGAGAAGCTGAAACACTTCAAGTTCTTTTAACAAACAAAGCTCGAACTGTTACATGTCCACAGGCAAAACGGGAATATCCATCTAAGTGTCAGATTTTATGTGAAAGTTGATTAAGATGACTCACAGGTTTGAATGTAAAACAGATGGCACAACTTATAAATGTACAAACCCAAGGAGAGAGCCTCTCTTGACTTGGCTTTAGACAATTTTTACACATAGTACCAAAAAATCCATAAAATACAAAAGAATTAAACAACAATAAATTATACTTCAGCAAAAGAATTATAAGGATTTTCTTATATTGCATGAATTCTATTTGTTATATAATAAAAATCCAGAGCCAGATATCAGAGACATAAGAGAAACAAACTACAGCTACTTCTCACCTTCCAACTCCTCAGGCTTCTCTCCATAAAATCCTGTAATACAAAGACCTCTCTCTCCTCAGAGTACCAAGCAAATCTTTAGAAGGCTGAAAAACTTCTTTTCTCTCCCTCCACCCAACTATTTCAATTTCTACTCTTAACATTCCTAAAGCTAAGATTAAAGGTGTGGTTCACCACATCCTGACCCTCATGGCTTGGCTTTGTGGTTGACTTTCCTCTCATATTCTAGACTAATTTTGTTAACTATATATCACCACATATTCCCTTTGATGTCAAAAATAAAAAAGCTTATAACTAATATAAGAAAAACTATATACAATAGGTAATTAGCTATATTCAACATATACAAGTAATAATTACATCATTAATGTCCAGTTCAATGTGAATATTTAAAACAGGCAATTGCTTTTTAAAAGGAAATTCTAAAATATATTCTTATAACTTAACATAAATATATTCTCTTTTTCTCACAGTAGATTCAATAATCTACCCTTTTATCCTATCATATCTATGTCCTCTTTCATTTTTTTTCAAACAAGAACTCTAAATCTAATCTCCTTTGTTCAGCTTTTGTTCCTAACTATAACTAATAACAATTAGTAATCAATTACCCTAAATAATAACAGCTATCCATAACTCATTGAAAGACAAAAAGCTACCCATCCCACCACTTGGGAATATGTATGTGGTGTTCTGAAATTTTCTTCCAATGGCATCTTTAGGGGATCCTGAAAAGAAAAAAAATTGTTTGTCAAATCCTGAAATAAGTAGCTGTATCACTTGTTATCTAGGCTTTGAATAATGGGAAAGTGCAGGGCTTGTCTGGTTAGAGTAGTCTTTGAGGCTGGTTCATCACAGCTGCCCACCTTGAAATTTTCCTAAGCAGTTTGTAGTCCAAATGTGATCTCTGGTTAATTTTTGTCAACCTAGTGGCCTTGACTTAATCCATGTGAAATCATTGTTGTTAGGCCACATGTTCCTTTTGTACACTTCAAAGATCACAGTTACACATCATTATGGTTCACTGTAGAAAGCTGATAAGAGATTCAAATCCCAAAACAATTTTTCTAGAATTAATTAGTTTTCTATATGAACATTAATATTATGACAAAATGTTTTATATTCTAATATGTTTATATAAATTTACATATAATAAGGTTAGTAGCAATAGAATAGTCTCTTAATTTTGGTTACTTAACTGTCCCATATTGAATGGCTTTTCTCATATGATAGAGATTTTTCATTTTCCTATAACACCCTAACTAAAGTTGAGTCAAGAAGTCTCTTCTTAAAGGAGCTGCACCTCTGTTTTCCCAGCAAATGGAGCCTACCTGAAAAGATGGTGCTGCCAAAAAGTTTTCTTTGGCTCTGTTCCATTTTTCCCTGTATGAGCAATAACCTTAAATAAATCACATGCAGCTTATGCTTGTATTGAGACTTCTGTGAGACTGAGGGAACATGCCATGTTGCAGCTCAAACTTGCATACCACTCTGTATACTGTAGTACACCTGAGAAACCTAACTAGGAAGCTGTTTTTGGCTCTGTTTCTGTGTTCTAGAAACCCTCTTAAGCTTTCTCAGGCTTTATGTAGATAATTGTGCTCCACATTGGAGCATCACATATATTCTGTTGTTTCTATCCCATGCAGGCTCAAGGGCTGAACAAATCTCTCCAACCTAAGGTCTCAAATCTATTTATAGAGTAAATAATTGAGAGACTTAATATTATAACTGTTGAACAAGTAGTTCAGGTCTATTACTACCTAGCTCTTACATTTAAATTAGCCCAAAGTTAAATTTAGCCATGTGGCTCAGTACCAATTCTCATTGCAGTATTTTCATTTTTATTCCTCTCCATTTGACTGGCATCTATCCATACCGCTCTTCCTCTTCCCAGAATTTTCCTAGTCTGGTTGTTTCTTCTCTACTACCTACCTCTACTGGCCAATTAGTGTTTATTTCTAGTGTTTTTATTTAAAAAGAATGCTTTGACTTACCCACCACTTTTCCCGCTCCCTCACTTCTTGTCAGTCTTCTCATAGCTTTTCCCCACTCCATTCTCTCATCCATTCCTCAGAGAAGGTAAGGACTCCCAGAGTGAGTAAATGCAGTCTGGTATATCCAGCTGAGTTAAGACCAAGGCCCTCTCCTTACTATCAAGGCTGAGCAAAGTGTTACTCTGGAAAAAAAAAATGTGCTCCAAGAAACCAGTTTATATACCAGGAATAAATTCTGGTCCCACTGCCAGAGGCCCCACAAACTGACCACACTATTCAACTGTCATCCACATTTAGAGATCTTAGTTCAGTCCCATATACATGTTCCAGCTATCATTTCAGAAGTAGTGAGCTCCGAATAGCTTGTGTGGGTCAGCTGTGCTCATGCATTTTCTTGTCATGATCTTGTCCCCTTTGTTCATGTAACCTCTCCTCCCTTTCTCTTACTGGACTGGAAGCTTGACCTGCTGCTTAGCTATAAATCTGTGCTTATGCTTCTATCAGTTGCTAAATGAAGGTTCTATAATGACAATTAGGGTAGTCAGCTGTATGATTACAGAGAAAGACCAGTTTAGGCACTCTCTCCACTATTGTTTGGAGTGTTATCCAGGGGCATCTTTGTGAGTCTTGAGTATTTTCCTAGCACCAAATTTCTTTTTAACATCACAATGACTTCCTCTATGAAAATATCTATTTCAATGTTCTCCTTCTCTGTTCCCACCAGCTCAACCATCCCATTCCCTCATGTTCTATTTCCATCTTGCCTGTTCCTTCGCCCCTGTGGACCCAATTTGTTCAAGAGATTATTTTTTATTTATCCTGTGTCCTTAGCTTTACAGGAGCTTTTCAGTATAAGGAGGTCCCAATTATTGATTGTAGTTCTTACTGTCTATGCTTGCTGCTGGTGTTATGTTTAGGAAGTGGTCGCCTGTGCCAATATGTTGGAGGGTATTCACCACGTTCATTTCTGTCAGATTCATTGTGGCTGGGTTTATGTTGAGGTCTTTGATACACTTGGATTTGAGTTTTGTGCAGGGTGATAGGGTTGGATCTATTTGCATTTTTCTACACACTACCATCCAGCTATGCCAACACAATTTGTTAAAGATACTATCTTTATTCCACTGAGTATTTTGGGCCTCTTTGTCAAAAATCAGGTGTTCATAGGTTTTTGGGTTTCTGTCAGGATCTTCAATTCAATCCCATTGTTCCACAAGTCTGTTTTTATGCCAGTACTAGGCTACATTTATTACTGTAGCTTTTTCGTATAACATGAAGTCAAGGATGGAGATACCTCCTGAGGTTCATTTGTTAAGCAAAATTATTTTGGCAATACTGGATTTGCTGTTATTCCTAATGAAATTGAGTATTGTTTTTCAAGGTCTGTAAAAAAATTGTATTGGAATTTTGATGGGAAGTGTGCTGAATCTGTAGATTGCTTTTGGTAGAATTGCCATTTTTACTATGTTGATCCTACCTATCCAGGAACATTGGAGATCTTTCCATTTTCTGATATCCTCTTCTATTTCTTTCTTCAGTGATTTAAAGTTTTTGTCAAATAGATCTGCTACTTCTCTGGTTATAGTTACTCCAAGGTATTTAATGCTATTTGCAGCTTTTATAAAGCATGATGTTTCCCTTATTTTAGTTCAGCCTCTTTATCTTAAGTGTATAGGAGGGCTACTGATTTCTTTCAGTTAAACTTGTATCCTGCTACATTGCTGAAGGTGTTTATCAGCTGTAGAAGTTCCCTGGTAGAATTTTGTGGATCACTTATGTATACAATCATATCTGCAAAAAAAGATAGTTTTATTTCTTCTTTTATGATTTCTATCCTATTAATCCCCTTTCATTCTCTTATTGCCTTGGCTAAAACTTTGAGAATTATATTGAATAGATAAAGTGAGAGAGGACATCCTTATCTAGTTTCTGATTTTAGTGGGATTGCTTTGACTTTTCTACAATATGTTTAATGTTGGCTGTCAGCTTCTTGTAAATTACCATTATTAAATTTAGATACTTTCCTGATCTCTCCAGGACTTTTATCATAAAGGAGTGTTGGATTTTGTCAAAGGCTTTTTCAGCATCTAAGAATATAATCATGTGACCTTTTTCCTTCAGTTTGTTTTTATGATGGATGACATTTATGGTTTTTCATATGTTGAACTATCCCTGCATTTTTGGAATAAAGCTTACATGGTCATGGTGGATGATATTTTGGTATGTTGTTCTTTATGGTTTGCCAGAATATTGTTGAGAATTTCAGCATCAATATTCATGAGGGAAATTGGTCTGTAATTCTCCTTCTTGGCTGCATTTGTAAGTGGCTTGGGTATTAGGGTTATTGTGGCCTCATAAAAAGAGTTTGACGATATTCCTTCAGGCTCTACTGTGTGAAACAGTTTGAGGAGTATTGGTAATAGCTCATCTTTGAATGTCTGCTAGAACTCTGCACTGAAACCATCTGGACCTGGGCTTTTTTTACTTCAGAGGCTTTTAATGACAACTTCAATTTCCTTTAGGGTTGATTATAGCTCTGTTTAGGTAATTAATCTGGTCTTCATTTAATTTTGTTAAATGCTACCTGTCTAGAAAGCTGGTCATTTTTTCTAGGTTTTCCATTTTTCTGGAGTATACATTTTCAAAGTATGACCTGATAATTCTCTGGATTTCATGGGGATCTGTTTTATGTCCCTCTTTTAGCTTTTGATCTTGTTGATTTGGATTCTATTTCTCTGCTTTTTAGTTAGTGTGAATAAGGATTTATCTATCTTGTTGACTTTCTCAAAGAACCAACTCTTTGATTCATTGATTATTTGTATTCTTCTTTTGTTTCAATTGTATTATTGTCAGCTATAAGCTTGATTATTTCCTCACATAGACCCATCTACTTCTTCTATGTGAGTTTGCTTCTAATTGTTCTAAGGCTTTCAGCTGTGCTGTTAGTTCTCTAGTGTGGGATTTCTCTAGGTTTTTCATATAGGCCTTTATTGTGTCCCACAAGTTTGGGTACATTGTGGAATCATTTTCATTAAATTCTAAGAAGTCTTTGATATCTTTCTTAATTTTTTCCTTGACCCAGAGGTGGTTCAGTTGAGTGACATTTAGTTTCCATGAAATGGTAGGCTTTCTGTGATTTTTTGATGTTGTTGAACTCTAACTTTAAGCCCTTGTTGTCTGTTATCATACAAGGGACTATTTCCACTTCTTTGTATCTATTGATATTTGCTTTATGACCAATTATGTGGTCAATTTTAGAGACAGTTCCATGTGGTGCTGGGAAATATGTATATTCTTTTGCATTTGGTTGGAAGCTTCTGTAAATATCTATTAAATCCATTTGCATCATAAGCTATGTTAGACTACTTATTTCTCTGTTGAGTCTATGTCTAGTTGACCTATCCAACAGTGAAAGTGGGGAGATCTGCTTTCCTCGTCCCAATATCAAGGCTGGGTCAGGTGTTCCTCTGGAAGGAATGGGCTCCAAGGTGCTGGTCCAAGGTGTTTCAGATCCCAATCAATTCAGTGGTTGTGGTTTTGCAACTTGGACATGCTTTGCTTTTTGATTTTTTGTTGAAAGTCCGCTAATGAGTGAGTACATACCCTGCTTATCTTTCTGGGTTTGTGACATCTTGCTCAGGAGAATATTCTCCATATTTATCCATTTGCCTGCAAATTTTAGAATATTATTATTTCTTACTGCTGAGTAGTACTTCATTGTGTAGATGTACCACAGCTTATAAATTCATTCCTCAGTTGAGGTGCATCTAGGTTGTTTCCAGTTTCTTGCTATTATGAATAATGCCGCTAATCCTTTTGGGGTGCAAATATGCATCTTTGAGGTATATGCCTAAGAGTGGTGTTGCTGAATCCTTGGGGAGATTGATTCTGAGTTTTCTGAGAAACCGCCAGACTGCATTCCAAATTGGCCAAACAAGTTTACACTACCACTAACAATGGAGGAGTGTTCCCCTTGCCCTGCATCCTCTCCATCATAGGCTGTCATCTGTGTTTTTAATCTTAGCCATTCTGACAAGTATAAGATGGTATCTCAAAGTTGTTTTGATTTGCATTTCTCTGTTGGCTAAAGATATTGAGCACTTTTACATGTGCCTTTCAGCCATCTGCAATTCTGCTGAGAATTCCCTTTTCAGTTCTGAACCCTATTTTTTAGTTGGGTTATTAAGTGTTTGGGGCTCTAGTTTCTTCAGTTCTCTATATATTTTAGAGATCAGTCCTCTGTCACTTATCTTTTCCCATTCTGTAGGCTGTCTTTTTGTCTTATTGACTGTGTCCTTGGCCTTACAGAAGCTTCTCAGTTTCAGGAGGTCCCACTTATTAATTGTTGTTCTTGGTGTCTATGCCACTGGTATTACACTAAGGAAGTGGTCACCTATCCCAATGCATTGGAGGGTATTTCCCACTTTCATTTCTGTCAGATTCAGTGTGGCTGGGTTTATGTTGAGGTTTGATCCACTTGGATTTGAGTTTTGGCATCCAACTTCTATTTAACATACTTGCTACTTACAAAGCAAAGCTCTCCTATACTAATAGAAACTCTGTTCCCTGGCTTGCTTGCAATACGATGCCTATGAGTAGCTTTTATAAACAAACACCCACATAATGCCACCTTGAAATGTGTGTGCCATGAATCTGGTAGATTTAGACAAGAAAATTAAACACAGGTAAAAATGAAGAACTGAGTTTGATTGGAAGGAGGCAGGAGTAAGGGAGCTGAGAAGCCAAAGTTGGATATACAAATACAGTTAAATTAACAGCCAATATCAGAATCTGGAAATGCTGACAATATGATAGATACACACACTTGATTCCATATTATTTTTGCAATTTATCCTTCATGTGGATATAAGATTACATGATATTTTTGAGATCACATAGCAGATGAGAATAAGAATTTTCACCTAGCTACTGACAGTAATATTTCCATTCTTCTGTAGTACATAAGTTCACAGTATTTGTTCGAGGTGAGTTAGGGGACTTTACACTATTAAGTCTGGGAGGACCCACACATTTCTGCCTCTGCCAGGGTATAGAGCCATAAAGAAATATACTTAGAAACTCAGTTTACTATTTATCATAACAGTTTTAGAAATTAATCTTTTCCTTTAATTTCTTACAAAGTTTTAATTGTCATAAGGAGGAGAAAAGGTCTTGCTTAGAGTTAGAGTAAAAGAGATTAAGGAAACAAGGAAAATGAGGAGGAAAAGAAAGAAAAATGGAAACAGGTCTGGAGGGTAGAAAAATGAAAGAAAAGTCAAGGCTCAAATTCATTTGATGTTGAATAGCTATTTTCCAGACCCAAATCCAGGATTCCTCAGATCTCATATGCCATTGAGAAGGACTCTGCTGTTCAGTAGATTCTTGGCTTAAAGCCTGTCCATCCCTGTGAAAGGTGGATGTGCCTCAACTGAAAAAATAAAAGGAGAAACCAGCTCTATGTAGGTTATCCATTTCTAAACTTCGTGATGTCTCCATGTGGTAATAGCCATTGGACAAGAAAGTTAGGTTTCCTACGTGTTGGCCTCCTATTCCAAAGCTCCCTCTTTGCTCTGTTCTCCACAGACCTCTGAGTTAGAGGCTATTCTGTGTACAATCTAAAAGTGAATTTTGAGCTCCATATATATGATTAAGTATTCTGTTTTGTATTTAAAGTAAAAGTTAATGTATTTCATTTGAGGGTTTTGTTTTTTATATTGGTTTTTATTGTTTTATTGACATAATTGTATTTTAATTAGGCTATACATAGTTAACTAGTAATACACCTATAATACGATTATATTACATCTACTTTCAATTATTATTATTTTGTTTATACTATACATTTTTCTCTTTTATTTTTACATTTATAATCATACCTATTGAGAACTTTATAAATGAGTGCTTCAACTATATCACTGCTACCAATTCCTCTCCTCCATTCAATCCCTTTCTTAGAAACTCATGTCTTCCTTAATTAATATGGTTACATGTATATGGCATGTCAACTTATAGTGTCATTATGCTTGTCTATTCAAGGAACCATATTGTTAAGAGTTAATGAAAAAATTTTCTTCTCATGTTTAGGAGACATTATCTTCCAGCCAATATTCTGGACTTCTGGGTTTTTTTAATTAATTTGTTTTTTATTTTTTTAAAAAAAATTTTCATACCCTACACTACTTCCTCTCCCCCCATATCCTCCTTCAGCCTCCCCTATTTTACCTCTCATCTATTTTCCAGGGAGAGAAAAGTATCCCAAGATGAGTAGTTTTGATCTGGCATATCCAACTGAGGTAAGATAGAGTCCCTCCCCCGCAAGGTTAAGAAGAGTAAGTATTCAACTGCAGGAAATGAACTCTGTGAAGCCAGTTCATGCACCAGGAATAAGCTCTGGTCTGACTGCAAGAGGCTCCACAAACCACTCATGCCATTCTTCTATCCTCTATATGAAGGTTCCTCAGCTGTCATTCCAGAGTAATTTAGCTCCCAATAGCTCAGGTCCCCAGATACACTGTCCTTTTAGTGGGTGACATTAAAAGACTATGGCCTTTTAGTTTGCTGTTGTGTTTTTCAGTCCAATCAGCGTCTGCCCTTGAGGGATCACAGCACCTGGGGTTGGGCTGATATATGCTTTCCCAACCTCTGGCTCTTGTTCAGGCAAAATCTGTTTATATTTTGAATTTGCATTTATATAGTGACTTGCATAATTATAACTATAAATACTAACAAGCAGTGAAGCAAAATGAATCACTTTTCTTATGCAGACACATTTGCTCATACCATTTAGTTCATAGAACAAGATATGAGTGACAGTGAGCATGCACTGTAAATCTTTGAGTCACTCTTATCTTAAGACATAAGTCCAGGCAGGTTTTTTATTATTATAACATCAAAATGGAAAAACATCTGGCAAAAGTTAGCCAAAGGAAAGGGGGGTTTTGAAAAATTAAATCAAAAGCAAAAGCCTAGAAAGCTATTATATGTATTTACATTAAATTTGCCAAACTTGATTGTTCTTAGAAATACAATTATTCAATTCAGAAGATAAGTATCTTTTTTCATGGCCCTTGGAATAATTGTCTGCTTAATTCAAATCTACTGGATCTTTTGCTAAATATTTTAGGCAGAAGTCAAAAGCACAGAATGCATGGCAGCCTTTCCAGAGAAAGGTGTCCATATTCATATTAAAGTTAAAGTTCATCTATTGAAACTGTTGCATTATTCCAAGTAGCTTATTACTTGATACCAAAGTTATCTCAGCACTTCAGTATAAAGCAGATGGGGAATATAGAAGCATAGAACTATGAGTCAGAAGTAGGAAAATGAATAGAAACAGAGGGTAAGTTTTAAGATTTGATTCTAAATCATCTGATTCTTAGTCAAGGCCCTACCATTTTCTGATACATGACTCAAAATTATGAAGGATACTTTGCTGGTATTAGAAAGTTAAGTAATAATCTAACAATGTTGAATAAAGAGATGGAAATGCTTACTTCCCTGATTTGATTGTTGTATAGATTTATCATATTACATAATTTATAACTATGTATAATTAAAGAAATCACTAATAACAAAATTTTAGTTTTCAAAATAATGAACCAAAGAGGTACAAAGCATAATACTGCACATTCCATCTGACTGATAAAATGACAGGACAGGGAGATGACTCAGTGGGTAAAATGATTTTAGACAAGCATGAGGACATGTGTTCAGATCCAAAATCCAAAAAAAAGAAAATACAAATATAATTGAAGATATGGTCCTCATATTAAATATAATAGTAAATTCCCCTTGCAGATTAAAACAGAGTAGTGGAAATATTTACCACATTCACCTGTGTGCTTTGATTTATTTTAAATTACATCAAGAGAACTCCTCAAAGAAAAATATAAATATCTGAAGTTATGTGTGTTCTACAGTTCATCTTCCAGACTGAAAGAATTCAAGTGCTGCTTCTCATACTTTTTCTGGAGCTGGAATAACCACTACTCTTGGGGAAAGTAGAACCAAATTCTTCAGACTTGAAAAGTCTCAATGACTCAGGAAATGTATCTCTTCCCTTACTTACCTGTCTACTTCCAACTCATACTAAAAGACTGATGATAAAGATTACTGAGTATTTTCCAGAGAGCCCGTTTCACTTCTTTATTCCTCAGACTGTAGATTAAGGGGTTCAGCATAGGAATCACTACAGTGTAGAACACAGATGTTATTTTGTCTGTGTCCATGGACTGACCAGAACTGGGCTGCAAATACATGAAGATGATTGTACCATAGAAGATGGACACGGCAGTAATGTGAGAAGCACAGGTAGAGAAAGCTTTTTTTCGTCCCTCAGAAGACTGAATGCTTTTAATAGCAATGTATATAAAGAAGTAAGAAATGATAATTACTAAGAGGGTAAAAAAGACATTGAATCCCACAATAAAAAAGACATAAAGCTTAATGATGTTAAGGATGTGTTTTCTGGAGCATGAAAGAACCAGAAGTGGGGGCATGTCACAAAAAAAAATGATTTATTTTATTAGGACCACAGAATGAGAGTCTGAAGATATTTGCTGCATGTATTGATGCATTGAGAAAGCCACAAACATAAGAGCTAACAATCAAGATGCTACATACACCTGTCGTCATGGTGGTGGTGTAATGAAGAGGCCTACATACTGCTGCATGGCGGTCATAAGCCATGGAGGCCAGGAGATAGCACTCCACAGTGGCAAAAGCCACAAAGAAGAAAAACTGAGCTGCACACCCATTGTAGGAGATGACCTTGTTTCCTGACTGCAAAGCAACCAGCATCTTGGGAGCTATAGCCGATGAGTATCCCAGATCTACAAAGGACAGGTTACTGAGAAATAAGTACATGGGAGTGTGGAGATGGGAGTCTAATAAGATGATGATTATCATCCCTCCATTACCAAATAGAGTGACAAGGTAGATAAACAAAAATATCAGGAGTAGAGGAACCTGAAGTTTGGGGTCATCTGTCAACCCCAACAGGATGAATTCTGTCACTTTTGTACTGTTCTCCATTGAAGTCAGCTTTAATTTCATTTGATGATTAAAGACAATCAGCCATAAAGCTATAAAAGAGAATATTTTGAAGATATAAAAATAGGAAACTAATATATATGAAAAATACCAAATAAGTCACATGTTTCACCCTTTCATAGATTGCAGAGTTAAATACTTTGAGATGACTACAGTGTGTCTATTTTACAGATAAAGAAGATAATAAATTGGCAATATTAGATGAGATTACCTAATTAACCAAACTGAAAGTTAAATCTACCTCTAGTTCTGAGTGCAAAGTACATGTGTGTGGCCATTGTTATGTGGTTGTATCCAGAAACATCACTTTTGAGACCTTACTCAACTTTTAACAATTAGGAAAATTGTAAAGTAAAATACTGTGAATCTATTCTTCCTTCTCTAGCTCATTTTGACTTAATAATATGGTATCAATAGAAACATCATGAAATTTATGTATGTTCATAATTAAATCAAATAGACTATAGAAATCAGTATATTATTCATTATATCTCACTTCAAAATCCTTACTTAAATTTAACACATTTTTATCTTTAAATCAACATTTTGGGGCTGATTTTGCCAAAAAAAAAAGCAATATAAACACCAACCCACCCACAACCCCCTTGATCTACAACACTATCTTTCATTCAAAATATGCTAGAACAGTTTTTCAAAGCTTGTGGGAATAGCCAAACAATACCATGTTTGGCTTAAAGCCCACTCCAGAAGATGGAGCCCATTCTTGAGGGAGGTTGGGTGATGAAATGTCTGTGAGTAAATAGCCCAAAAAATCTAGAGTAAAATGAAATACTGCTGGTCTTTTTTAAGGTTATAAAGTGATTCCTAATATTTTTCTATACTCATGGATCAGTGCCTTATTTGGCCATAACCAGAGAATATTTCTACAGCAGGTGGGAATAAATACAGAGCCACAGCTGTATATTATGCACAGAGAAAGAGACACTGGAACATGCATTTAGTGACTCAAATGCAGCTCCATCACCAAAGGCCACCCTGGCATGGGTGACAGCACATAGTGCCAGGAACCTGGAGCCCACGCACAGCTTCAGGCAGCTCAGCAGGTTACACAGTCTACTTTCCAGGCAACTGAGTTGTGTGCTATCTGTCAAGCAGCTAAGCCTGGCTGATTTCTGCCTGTTCTGGGCCACTAGACTGTTCTGAGAGTGTCTCTCAGCAGTCCTTACAGTTTCATGATGAAATGGTTTGTCTGTGAGGAAACTGCTGCACAACAATAAGTTAACATGTCACTGCAAAATAAATAGTAGTACATAACTGGAGAAATAAATCTAGAGGTCAGTTGATGGTACAGCACACAATCTTAAGAGTAAGTTTCATATCTCTGTTTCTATGATTATGTTTGTTGTCTACTTATGCCTAATACAAGGTCAATAAATGACTTTTCTTAATGAAAAAAAAATGTTTTCATCAATTCCATTTCTTCAGAGCTCATAAAACCATGAAAGATGTGGCAGAACTAGTGTAACAGACAGAGGAGATGGAGGACACCAGGAGAACAAGGTCCTCTAAATAAACTGAGAAAAGCTCATGTGAACTCACAGAGACTGAAACAGAATGCACAGGGCCTGCAAAGGTCTGCACCAGCTCCTCTGCATATATATTATAGTTTCAAGATTAGTGTTTTTAAGGGACTTCTACATGTGTGAACAAGTGGGTCTCTTTTTCTTGTGCCTTTTCTTGGGCTTTGTTCCTTCTGTTGGTTTGTATTGCCTAACTTAAAATTGATAGTCTTTGTTTTATCTTACTATATTTTATTTTGTTTATTGTTATCTTTCAGACCCCTATTATTTTCTAATGAGAGAGAGAAAGGGAGAAGATCTAAATATGAAAGAAGGTGAGGGGGAACTCAGAGAACAAGAGTAAGGGAAAACAAATCAAGATATATTGTATAAGAGCTTACTTTCAATAAAGGAGAATAAAACAATTCTCTGTCAATTCAAACATGCAGATAACTTTTCTATCCTGAATTATGTTATTTCCAGTGACAGTATATTTTATACTCTTTTTTATTGGCTAAATTGGATATCTGGATTCTTTTTCATTCATAAGTTTGATGACTGGATGTTCACACTATTCCATGACATGTGTCTCCCACAAACCTTATTATAGCATCTGTACATTACCTATCTGATATGAGACAAGAGGTATCTTTTTATTAATACTAAAAAGCTATCATTATAAAACAAAAATGAAAATACCAATTAATAATCAAAAGACTATTGACCAAAGTTATATAAAGGTAGCACTGGAAATGGTATTAAATCTTTGGTCAATTTCAGACTAAATCCAGATATTTTTAAATGTAGTTTCTGATATTCTTGTAAGAAGCCATACAGCTGCCCAGAACTTTAACTTGATTTAAGACCCTAGAAAAAGTGATGGTCTTAATTCCTTCTTGGCTCACTTAGCCCACAATGGCTCATTTGCTTATAAAATTAAAAATTAGGCAAGTTGAATACAACATCAATGACAAAGTGCCAAAATAATTTTTTATGCTTTTAAATCAATAATAGAGAGGCTATGTTTGTCTTGTCTGAGTCCACATTTTCTATCTAAACATTAGCTTAGACTCATACATAAGTACATTCAAAGAAAATAATGTATTCGGAGATAGTCAGGGCCAGAGAAAGTCTTGTATCCTACTTTGCAGCATGCCCTCCTTCATTTTTTTTTCTCTTCTAGAAGCATTTGCACTGTAGACTTTGACTGTGCCTACTTACACAATAAGGTGAAAGGAAGCAGACTAAGAAGAGGAAAGAAGAAATGTAGTAAGAGGAAAGGGAAGAACAGAAGTAGGAATTATAGAACACTCTTTTCTGCTTGGCCTCAGTTTGCCTTAGAAAGCAATAACCATTATTACTTTGCTGAGGAACCCTTTTTATATAAGGAAAGATTAGGACATCAAAATCAGTCTGTCCTTTTTGGAAGGTCATGCATGCAGTGTGCCTGATTTTACAAAAATTACTTCAGCCAGCTTGGGACACCTTTATGAGCAATATTTAAGTAATAACCTTATCCAATTTTTTCCTGTCTCTTTATCCTCTCAGAGAAATTCCCTAGAGTTTTATGTTTTCAACCCTTTTTACTTGTGCATAGATTTAAAAGCAGTAATTTTTTAATTAACCCTCCAACAGTCAATAAATTCTATTAAAGTTACTTATGCTTTTTGTTTTACATTTGTGTGCTTTCTAATTCAGCACAGTATTCGGTTTCTTTAGCACAGAGTGTCTTCATCTAACATATGTAAAATTTGAAGCACATGTTGCCCTTGGAGATCACATAGCTACTAATTGGCTCATGTGTACACTTTCTTAGGGCCAGAGTTGTCAGCATCAACGTGATCAACACAATGGACTAGACAATTAATCAATGCAGATCATATTGCTGCAGTACACTTGGCAGTTTCTCTAGACTCTACTCATGAGATTCTGGAACAAATTCCCTTCAGTTTTTCCTAAATGTGTTTCTGTGGAAAATCATCACAATATCTACTGAAATACAGTGCCTCTAATGGAGAACACAGTTTTTAAAATTATTCAAACAAACTTATAAAGCTTTTTTGCGTCCATGCTTTCATTCAATAATTGCTTGATTAAATGCATGAGATGATAACATAGATAGACAGACAGACAGACAGATAGATAGATAGATAGATAGATAGATGGCATATATTATATAGTTATGAAGAATCTAAGGAGGCATGGTGAGATGAAGTGACAGGTTTAAGTTCAAATGTTCTAGTCAAATGTTGTTGCTTATTGATGAAGGGATTACAGCAAGGAACGTAGTCTGTAAACTCATATCATTATTTGATTAAGAAGACACAAATCACCCCACATCATATATGAACCTACTTTTCCTAACGTAAGGTATGATCAATACTGAGAAAATTTCTAAGAATTAAATGTAACTGACATAGGGTGAATTGTTAATTCTTTTCCAAAACACCTGCACAAATGTTTCTTCATTCAATTTCTTTGTATATTCTACCCAATCATATTTTGAATTGCATCAATGGAATATGAAGACTTTCTCAGTCCTTATACCCCAATTCAAATGTTGATAGCATGACTAAATTTTATTAAGAAAGTCTCAAGGACTATTTGTTTGTCATTTGTTGAGTGAGTCGCTCATTGCCTAGAATGTCAGCAGCCACAGAGCAGACTTAAATGTTAGTTAACCAAATGAAAGAATTCCAATGCCATAGCTAATTAGAATAGGGTTCTTTTTTGAGATACGGATTTGCTATGTTGCTAAGGCTGGTAAAATAACTCTACTGTCTCAACCTTATGAGTAATTTTCATAAAAGACATATATCACTATGACTGGCAAAATAACAAGATTCATGGTTATTTGTACAGAATTTCAGGAAAGCCAGTTTCCCACAAGCAATAGAAAATGATGTGAAGTAAAATAAGAAAAAATTTAGCTACTGTGTGCTCAAAAGCAGTATTAAATATAAATTATCTATGACTTTATTAAACTGTAGGTCAAGTATTTGAACTCATTTCTTGAGTTTCATGAGAACCATTTGGTGGTAACATTCCATCTTGTTACAGCAGTGTTTATTGTTGTCTTCTCTAAGCAAATGTTGCTGAAAGGTAACTACTGGGTACTTTTGTAACTATTCTTGTGAAATGGAAAAGAAATTAGGAAATAGAATGTGAGTCTTTTGTATCTATATTCTGACTCCCTTCCTCCAAGACAATCTCTTTATTTCTACCCACAATAAATAGAATGTTACTTTAATTTTAAAAAATAGTATTCAGGGAAAACATACCTATAACCTTGGGACTTCTGAGATCTTAGTTCAGTACTGCCTTCAACCAGTGGACTTTTTGAAGCCTGAAAAATAAAAAAATATTTTTTTGGTAAGAGAATTCTTACTAAAGCTGTGTGATAAAAGAGCAAAAGATGTTCAGGGGCTGCTACAGTTTGGATGAGACTCCAAGAGCCACCCCAAATTGAGTGAGAGAATAAGATCTCCTAGAGATTGCTGCCTATGTAGACCTAGAATTCTCTGAAGGGAACATCCCCAAGGAATGAACCCCAATCAAGAGTTGGTGACATGCAAACATACAATCAAAACAACACTTTCCTAAGGGGACTAAGGCCTCATTGTATTATGAAAGCTTCTGAAAGATCTCTCAGAAGACAAAGGAGAGCCAATTTCTTCTGTTTGTAAACTAAGATCATTAACAGGAAAATTCCATCAAGATATCTTGAATGAAGTCTGAATATTTTCACTTTTTCATCACCTCTAGATGTCCTATGTTGGAAGTTAGCTCCTTACCTAAGTGAAACTGGAGAGGAGTTGTTAAAAAATCAAAAACAGACTATGAAAAAACTCTATGTTTCATAAACCCTCATAAAATTGTGTACATTTTTCCATTCCCATCCATTGTTGCCCCAGGTTCAGGCCTGCAGAAAGGTACCCTGCTAACACCCTCAGCTAGTGTAAGGGTGTTATTTTAGGAATTTGCAATCTACAAGTCCCATTACCTCCCCAAAACCAACTCATCCCCTGAAATCACAGAGGCTCCCTGAGACACAGAATCTGCCAGTTCCTATTGAATAAGGAGGTGAGTTACAATTCACCTCACCCAGTAAGAGAGCCCAGCCTCTAAGACATAAGCTTGGAGTACAATCCATGTCCCCCCAATTCCCACCCATTGCTGTACTAGGTGCAGGCCCACAGGAAAGACTTCTGTGGACAGGCATCCCCATTTATATGTCTGTTGGATCTTGAAAACTACAAGTTTCACAGTTCCCCCAAAGCACCCATAACCATACAAAGTCACAGGCTCCCTGAGACACAAAATTTGTCAGCTCTTATTAGACTAAGAGGCAAGTGTCACTTTACCCACCCCAGCCAGAAAGCTCAGTCTCTGTGACCTAGGAGTTGGGGCACAACTCATGTTCCCCATTTCCATCCATTGGTGACCCAGTTCCAGAAAAGCAAGAAAAGTATCCACACTAACATCCCTATGTGTCTGACCCTGCAATCTAAAATTTCCATCCTCTCCCCTAAACCCACTCATCACTCTAAAATTTTAGCTTATCCCTGAGACACAGAATCTCTCAGTTCTGATTGTACCAAGAGCTCAAGTTGATCCAAGAGAGGGTCTCTGGGAGACAGACACAACCAGAGCAGACTGGACAAAACCAGCTCCCAGAAACAGACACTACTTATACCAATTTGAGAAACAAATGGGTAGACAACACTGCAGAAATACATTTAATCACATAAAGAACAATATGGTACCACTTGAAAAACCTTATTGGTTCTACAAGAGCAAAACCTGAATATCACAATGTATAAAAAGAAGAAAATAACCTTATAAATAATTTTACGAACACACAGCTAAGAGGTGAAAGCCATCTGGTCCCTCAGGCCAAGCAGAGACCTTACTACTCTCTGAACCCTAGTCTGGGGATTACCCCACACATACCCCAATCACACCCAGCTCTACCTTAAACCAAAGAAAGCTGGGAAAGCATCCACAAAACTGTTCCAGAAATACATAGCCACTGCAGGCCACCCCCTGCCCAAACTGCAATTGGTGTCATCCCACTGTGACTAACTGAGACCACCCAAGCATCTGGACACACAACTGACTAAGAGTCCCTAGGCCTACAACTGGCTAAAAGCAGACTAAGAGCTGACCAAGAGGGAATTGAGGAAGTAATGGGCAGATGCCAGTTTAAGAATATATACAACAATACAAACATCAAAAAACACCACCAGAAGAAGCAGGTAGTTCTACAGCATCAACATCTGAACATAACAAAGAGGAGAAAAAAGAAGGAAAGACCTTAAAAACAGATTTATGTAGCTAAGAAAGCCTTAAAAGAGTATATAAAAGAACTCCCTAAAGAAATAGAAGAAAATACAAACAAAAAGTTAGAAGAGATGAAAAATTCCTGAAAGAAAATAAAGAAAACCAAGAAAAAGAAAACAAACAGGTGAAAAAATCCTAAAAATTAAAATAGAAGCAATAAAGAAGATATAAACCCAAGAAAAAACTAGAAACAGAAAATATGAAGAAAAGAACTGGAACCACAGATTCAAGCATAACCAACAGAATGCAAATGATGGAGGAGAGAATCTCTTTAGTGGAAGACTCAATAGTGAAAATAGATACATCAGTTAAAGAAAACACTAAAACCAAAAAAGTCATAACACAAAATGTCCATGAAATCTGTGATACCATGAAAAGACTGAATCTGAGATTAATTGGAATCAAGGAAGGACAACACAAGCTCAAAAGCATAGAAAATATATTCAGCAAAATCATAGAAGAAACCTTCCAAACCTAAAGAAGGAAATACCTACAAGGATACAAGAAGCATACGAAACACCAACTATAATAGACCCACAAGAAAGTCTGTTTTCCATATAATAATCAAGCCAATAACCTACAAAAAACATAAAACAAAAAAAATACTAAGAGCTGCAAAGGAAAAAAGGCCAAATTACCTATAAAGGCAAATACATCAGAATAACACCTGACTATTGAGTGGAAAAATAAAACCAAGAAGGTCCTGGTCAGACATTATACAGACACTAAAAGTACATGGATACCAACCCAAAGTACTATAACCACACAAACTATCAACCAACATAGATGGAGTAAACAAGATAATTCATGACAAATTCAGACTGAATCAATACCTATCCACAAATTCAGCCCTTCAGAAAGCATTACAGGGAAAACTGTAAGCTAAGGATCCCAGATACACACATGAAACCACAAGCAATCAATAACCCCACAGAAGAAAAACCCAAAGAGAGAAAATACGTACAAGCTACTACCAAAAATAACAGGAAATATCAATCAGTGGTCACTAATATTCCTTAATATCAATGGACTCAATTCACCTATAAAAAGACACACACTAACAAGATGGATACAAAAACAGAAGCCATCCTTCTGCTGCACACAAAAACACACCTCAGCCTTAAAGATAGGCACAGGCTCAAAGTAAAGGGTTGGGAATAGATTTCTCAAATCAAATAACACTAAGAAACAAGGTGGGTTGCCATCCTAATATCAAACAACGTAGACTTTAAATGAAAATCAAGTAAAAGGAATCAAGATGGATATTACTTATTCATCTCAGGAAAAATTGGTCAAGATGCAATTTCAATCCTGTATATTTATGCCCCTAATAAAAGGGCACACATCTATGTAAAAGAAACAATACTAAAGCTCAAATCCCACATCATCTATCACATCCTAGTAGTGGAAGACTTCAATATTCCACTTTCACCCATGGATAGGTCAACAAGACAGACACTCAACACAGAAATAAGGAGTCTAGCAGAGGTTATGATGCAAATGGATTTAATAGATATTTATAAAAGCTTCCACTCAAATGCAAAGGAATATACATATTTCTCAGCACCACATGAAACTTTCTCTAAAATTGGCCACATAATTGATCATAAAGCAAATATCAATAGATACAAAAAGGTAGAAATAGCCCCTTATATCATATCAGACAACCAAAGCCTAAAGTTAGAGTTCAACAATATCAAAAATCACAGAAAGCCTACCATTTCATGGAAACTAAATGTCACTCAACTGAACCATCTCTGGGTCAAGGAAGAAATTAACAAAGAAATCAAAGCCTTCCTAGAATTTAATGAAAATGAATCCACAATGTACCCAAATTTGTGAGACACAATGAAGCTCTAGATGCCTATATGAAAAACCTAGAGAAATCTCACACTAGAGAACTATCAGCACAGCTGAAAGCCATAGAACAATTAAAAGCAAACTCACATAGGAGTAGACAGCAGGAAATAATCAAACTTAGAGCTGAAATCAATACAAATGAAACAAAAAGAACAATATAAAGAATCAATGAATCAAAGAGTTGGTTCTTTGAGAAAGTCAACAAGATAGATAAGCCCTTATCCAATCTGATCAAAAAGCAGAGACAGAGTACCCAAATTGACAAAATCAGAAATAAAAAAGGGGAACATAACAGCACACTCCTAGGAAATCCAGTGAATTATCAGGTCATACTTTGAAAATCTATACTCCACAAAAATGGAAAACCTAGAAAAATTGGACAGCATCCCTCCAGAGAAACATTTAACCAAGTCTTGACATTAGGATGAAGAAATCAGATCTTCCTGGAGTGGATGCCGAGCTGCTCTACCTTGGGACTTCTTGCTTTTTTTGTGGGAGGGGATGGGAAAGAGAGAGGCACCAGGAAGGACTGGGATGGGGAAGTGAGGGAGAGCCAGGGGATACGTGTGGAAAAAAATACTTTATTTTATAGATAGATAGATAGATAGATAGATAGATAGATAGATAGATAGATAGATAGGCATAGAGACAGACAAACAAACAAATAAATAAATAGAACTTGATCTTAATACTTAAGATCATATTGCTTAAGATGCCACATCAGTCATGAAATATGGAGATATCATGTTCATATTAATCTAAAACCTTTATCCCTACTGGCTAGTTTTCATGAGCTTGGAGGTGTTATGCTTGCTACCAGAGTAGACAAGTACTCATAAATTTTACCAACTGGGATTCTGGAGAATTCCATTAACAAAAACCGTGAGAAGATGTATCCACTAGTGCAATACAGCACAAAGTGTAGAATATAGGGTAAAAATTACTGGAGTTGCTGAAATTAGTGCAATTGTCCTTCTAGGTAACTTTATATCACTACCATATGTCTGGATAGCTCATAGTTACTGTATAGAATGACTCAGAAGCAATGCTTATTCTTCAATGTCTAGAACACGCTTATCTTCAACTAACTGGAGTAGAAGTTATTGTATATTTAAGAAGACTTTCCAACCAATGAGCATTTAAACAAAAATCTATTACACATTAATTCTTTTCCACCAATAGGATCTTAAATTTTCAAGGTTTTTATTACTTGATAATTTCATACATGTACATAATGTTTTTTCATCAAATCAGTTCACCACTTTTCCCTCAGAATCTTTATCTTCTGATGACTTTCCCTTTCCAAAGTCATGTGTTCTTTTTTAAACCTCACTGGGTCATTATGGTGCTGCTGGTATATTCATGAAGGACCATCAATTGGAACAAGGGTAACACCTTGTGGGCTGTATCCCTGAATTTTTAACTAACAAGAAGATTACAACAATGTATTTGTTTTTCTCAGAACTGTTATATATTTGTGTACAATTATATGTTATAATAATCACTGCATAAAATTGAATGGATCTGTAGGTTCACTGGTCAGACCTTTATTGAAACTCCTAAATCCCTGGACATGATAGGTATAATTTTTGTATGTGTTATGTTTACTAATGTGACTTATTTGCATTTCTTGGGCTTTGTCCATTAATTTTTAGCTCATTTTCATATTAAAATTAAGCAACAGATATGCTAAAAAAGAAATAACTTTATAAAGATTATGGAGGTTTTTAAAGAGGAAATTAAAAATTCCTGTAAAGAAATTGAGAAAAATAAATTGGAAGAAATCAATAAATCCCTTAAATAAGTCCAAGAAAAAGCAACCAAACAGGTGAAAGAAACAGTTCAAGACTTGGAAATAAAAATAGAATCAATAAAGAAGACAAAAACAGAAGTAATGCTGGAAATAAAAAATCTGAGTAAACAAACATGAACCAAGTATAACCAATAGAATTCAAGTAATGGAAGAGAGAATCTCTGAGGTGAGATTCAAAGGAAATAGACAATCAGTCAAAGAAAATACTAAAGCCAAAAAAGTAAAAGGAAATCTGGGAATCTGGGACACCATGAAAAGATCAAACTTCAGAAAGGGAGAAAGAGATTAATAGAAGTTCAAATGAACTGAAAATATATTCAACAAAATCATAAAAATTTTTCCAATCTAAAGAAGGAAACACCTATGAATATACAAAAAAACTAAAGAACAACAAATAAATAGGCTAGACTCCCCAAAACAGTCCTCTTGCCACATAATAACTAAACCACTAAACATACAGAATAAAGAAAGAATATTAACAGCTGTAGTGGGATTATGTTGATACATTGTAAATATTTGTTGCTCCAACTGGTTTAATAAAAAGATGATTGGCCAGAGGCAGACAGGAAGTGTGGGAGTGGCTACCAGACTAAGAAAGCTCTGAGCACATCTCAGAGCAGATCAGAGATACTGTAGAGATGCCAGGAGATGCAGAGGAAAGTAGTTGAAATGTTGATGAGAAAAGCATGCTGAGCTACATGGCTGAAAAGGATAAGAATCATGGGTTCGTTTAAGGGTAAAGACTTAGCAAGTTATATGTCTTGGCCCTGGGTCAATCAGCATAAAACTAATATAACATCTGTGTGATTCTGTGGCACTGCCGGACTGCCAGACAGCTGGATTCCCAGACTGCCGGACTGCTGGACTGCTGGTCAGACCTCTGGGGCAGGTCCAAAAGTCTAGGCCAGAAACCACAACAAACAACAACAAAGTAAAAAGATCAAGTAACTTATAAAGGCAGATCCATCTGAATAACACCTGACTTCTTAAGGGAAAATACAAAAGCCAGAAGGTTTCTGAGGATGCCAGCTCAGACTATCCTTCAAAACTCACCATACACAAAGTAGATATTTCATGACAAAAACATTTAAACAATACTTATCTACAAATCAAGCCCTACAGATAGAACTAGAAGGAAAACTTCAACCTAAGGAAGTTAGATGCATCAACAAAAATGTAAGCAATGCATAATCCCATAGCAGGATATATGAAAGGAAATTATACACACCCACACATACACACGAACACACACACACACATCTTACCACTAAAAGAAAGAAAAACAGGAAATAACAACCACTTCTTAATATTCCTCAATATCGATGGACTCAATTCCCCTATAAAAAGATACAGGCTAATAGAGTGGATAAAAAAATCAGTATCTACTCAGCTGCTCCATGCAAGAAACATCCTTCAAAGACAGATGCTGCCTCAGAGTAGAAGGTTGAGTAAAGACTTTCCATAAAATGGACTTAAGAAGCAAACTAGTGGGGCTGGAGAGATGGCTCAGCAGTTAAAAGCACTGACTATTCTTCCAGAGGACTGGGATTCAATTCCCAGCACCCACATGGCAGTTCACAACTGTCTGTAGTTCCAGTTCCCAGTTCCAGGCAAACACCAAGGCAAATTAAATAAATAAATAAAGTTTAAAAAAAGAAGCAAACTAGTGTAGCTATCCTAATATCTAAAAATAAAAAAACTTCAAACTAAAATCAATCAAAGGAGATCAGGGAGGATATTAAATATTTATCTTGAGAAAATTCGTAATGACAAAATCTCAATTCTGAACATTTATGCCCCAAATACAAGGGCACCCACATATGTAAAAGAAACATTACTAAAACTCAAATCAACATTAAACACTATATATTAATAGTGGAAAACCTCTACACTCCACTCTCACTAATGGACAGATCTGCCAGCCAGAAATTTAACAGAGAAATAAGGAATCTAACTGATGTTATGACTCAAATGGACTTAATAGACATATATGGAATATTCTATCCAAACAGAAAGATATATACCTTCTTCTAATTACCCCATGGAATTTTCTCCGAAACTCACCATCTACTAAGGCATAAAGCAAATATTCTTAGATACAAAAAATTGCACTAAGTTATAGTTCAACAAAACAAACTACAGAAAGCCTAAAAATTCATAGAAACTGAACAACTCTCAACTAAACCACCTCTGGGTCAAGAAATAAATTAATTAATTTAGAATTAAATGAAAAGGAATCCACAACATAGCAGAACTTCTGAGAAACAATGAAAGCAGTGCTAAGAGGAAAGTTTACACCCCTAAATGTCCACATAAAGAATTTGGAAAAATTATACAGAAGCAATTTAACAGCACATCTGAAAGCTCTAGAATAAAAGGAAGCAAACCCACCCAGAAGTAGTAGATAAAAGGAAATAATTAAAACCACGGCTAAAATCAATAAAGCTGAAACAAAGAGAATAATAACAAAACAAATCAATGAAACAAGGAACTAATGCTTTGAGAAAGATCAACAAGATAGACTGTGGTGATATGTTGTTTTAGCTCTGGGTTTCTATTAATAATACCAAATAAAATAGTATAATAATAAAGAAATTTGTATCCACACTAACTAAAAGACAGAGAAAGAATATTCAAATTAACAAAATCAGAAATCAAAAGGGGTACATAAAAACAAAATCTTTACCCTCTCTAAGGAATAGATAGGGAAATGGGGTGAGGGAGGATCAGCATGAGTGGGATTCTTAAATGGGAGGAAGGAAGAATGGTGGTGGGTATTTTAAAAAATAAATAAATAATTATACCTACAAAAATAGAATCAGAAGCATGTTAACAACAACAAAACAGGGGCTGGAGAGATGGCTCAGCGGTTAAGAGCACCGTCTGCTCTTCCAGAGGACCCGGGTTCGATTCCCAGCACCCACATGGGAGCTAACAACTATCTGTAGTTCCAGTTCCAGGCAAACACCAAGGCAAATAAATAAATAAATAAATAAATAATAAAGTTTAAAAAAAAAAACACTCTCAATGTCCAGGACATCTAGTGACCAAAGCACAGACATAATTTAGCTTTCTCACACTGTAAGAATTTAAAATATTTTGGTCAATGATTGGTTATATTCTAGTAAAAAGCACCTTAAAAATATATCCTATATTTGCACACTATCTACACTGTTACTATAATTGGTTGAGGTTTCTTTTTATTTTATTTGACTTTAAAAAAGTAGTGTGAAGCATAATTCAAGATTGGTCAATTTTTTACCAATATCTGTTGGTAGTATGTTTTTCCTGTCCCGTTTTGGGTCGGGAGGTTTGTGACCTAGCACGGCCCGTGGCGGCAGTTGGAACCTGGTGGATTTTTGATTTATTGATATAAACTTAAGGTCAATTTTGTTATGCTATATGTATTTTTCTACTCTTGATTAAGGTATGATGCTGATGTAACTCATTCAAAATTCTAATGTGTAATTGAGAAATGCAGATTAATAGTCATCTATGATAACCAAACTTATAGTCATGTTAGTTAGGTTTTTATAGGTGCAAAGATATATTTCAGTTAGATAGGTAGTCTTCAAACACTTCAAAGACATGCAGAATATAGCATTTAAATTATTTTAAGAACTTAGACTTTTCTGGACAGTGAGACAGGTCTGCTCCTGGCAGCACCAATGTATTTCAGGAAAATGATGGGCATTGAAGAAACTTCATGTGGGATTTATTTTGTTGCAACAGTTAGCCACTGGACAAGAAACTGTTCTGGTATTGACTGCTTGAGAGTATGCTGTATAAACTGGAAATGCAGGTTCCATAGGAAAGTGACCTCTGAACGTTGGCAGAACAAGCCAAGATGGTCCTTCAGGTTACTGCTTTGCAGAAAACACTGACAGGCATCCTTCTGGACACAAGAAGAAGCAACTGATGGACTGTGTCAGATTTCCTGTATCACTGTAGTGTATGCCAGAGACTTGGGTCACATAGGCTGAAGATGGATGCCCCAACATTACAAAGGAACTTTGGATGACTGTCCAGGCAGACATGGGTCATCTCTGTCATTTTCTAGACTTTGGAAGATGCTTGCACTTCCTATTTATTTGCATAATATTATATCCTTCTATGGTCTTTGATGTGGTTGAAGGTTTAATAATTGTAGGTATAGTTATTTTTAGTTTAAAAGGTATATTAGATATGAAACTTTAGACTCACAAGGATAAGGTAGATAATGGAATATTCTCTTTAATTTTGTGAATACAAATAGACTGGATATTGTGACTATAATTCCTGCTTGAGAGTTGTTCTGTTGTAATTTTGTTAAATGGAAATTGAAACCTTCCTTTTTAATTAGACAGAAAAGAGGAAATGTGGTGGAATGTTTTCTGTATGACGTAAATAAAGAACTGTTTTGGCCCATGCACAGCTCTATAGAAGTGGGTGGAGAATCAGAGGCAGCCAGGTAGGCAAAGGAGGGTGGAGTTTAGCCAGTCTCCAGCCACCCCCGAAGAAGCAGCATGTAGGAATCCAGGTGAGCCACAGGCTGTGGGCCATGTGGTGGAAAGATAAATGGGTTGAATTAAAATAAAAGAGATAGCTAGTAATGTGCTTAAGACATGAACCAAACAGTGCAAAGGATATAAGCATGTGATTCATTTCTTTAGGGGACAAAAGCAACCAGGTTCCAACCGCTGCCGTGGGCCATGCCAGGTCACAAACCTCCTGGATCCAAAACAGGTCAGGAAAAACGTACTACAACAAATATCCACTGGAGAACAATTGTGTTTAATTAAATTATAGTATTTTAAGAGGCTCATGGTAAAAAATAAAAAAAGAAGAAGAAAACAGATACCATGAAAATCCAGAGAATCATTAAGTCATACTTAAAAAAACAAAAAAAAACCTGTACTCCACAAAATCAGAATACCTAAAAGAAATGTACAAATTTCTGGGTAGGTAAGTAGAATTTTTTTAAGTACACTGAATAAAAAAAGGAGAATATTGTGAGCTTTTTCTTTTCCCTCATGAAAACCTCTCTATATAAAACTTACACTATACTGAGTTAAACATTTTATAAAAAATAAATAACAAAATGTTCAAGTTAGTGGTAAGCTAGGTGACAAACCCAAATAATTCTTCACCACTCTTACAACTATAGTCTTTCATCTACTCACCATATGTCCAACTCTGAATACTCAGATTTCTTTCCTCTTATTTAAAATCTTGAGATTATGAGACAAGGAAAGAGGGGTACAAGAAATTAAACACAAGAGGTGAGCAGATTCTGGCACCTGGACCACATATCCAGAGAGTCCCTCCCAAGACCAAGGTCAATTCCTAGAGTCTGATCTCAGACTATCCCTAGCAGACAGAAGCTAGGATTTGGCTATGTGGTTCTACTCCAACAACACCTAAAAGAGGGGACCTTGCACAGACAGACCCTGCCATCAGGGCAAACTGCTAAATCAGAGAAAACTGAGGCTATGAATTTCAGACCCATGGCCAGGGAAGAGTCAGAGATGGAGCATACCCCTTGTTCAGAGAGACAGGACACACACAAGCCCTCTTGCCACAACTGAGTAGGAGCTGACTAATCATGAACCACTGAAGCCATGGGCAGACCCCAGTGCAAAAATACATATAATAGTAAAAAGAACTACAAGGCAACACCAGAATAATCAGATAGTTCTACAACAAGACCTGAACAGAGCAGTGAAGAGGAAACAGAAGGAAACAACAACAAAACACCTTTCTAAAGATTATTGAGGCCTTCAAAGAGGATACAAAAAAAATCCCTTAAAGAAATAGAAGAAAATACAAACAAAAAAATGGAAGACATGAACAAATCCTTGAAAGAAAACCAAGAAAATGTAAACCAAAAGATGAAAGCAACATCCAGGAATTAAAAACTGAAATAGAATCAATTTAAAAAGGTGCAACAGGAGGCAAAGGTGGAAATAGAAAATCTGAAGAAAAAAGCTGGAACTACAGATATAAGCATAATCAACAGAATCCAAGAGATGGAAGAAAGAATCTCTGGAGTAGAAGACTCAATAGCAGAAATAGATGCATTAGTCAAAGAAAATACTAAAACAAAAAATTCCATGACAAAAAATATTCAGAAAATTTGGAACACAATGAAAAGACCTAACCTGAGAATAATAGGAATAGAAGAAGGAGAATACCAGATCAAAGGCACAGATAATGTATTCAGTAAAATCATAGAAAAAAACTTTCCCAACTTAAAGAAGGAAATGGCTATAAAAATACAAGAATCTTACAAAATAACAAATAGATATGACCACAATAAAAAATCAGCTCACCACATAATAATCAAGTCACAAATCATACAGAAAGAAAAGGTTTTAAGAGCAGCAAAAGAAAAGGGCCAATTTACATACTAAGGCTGACCCATCAGAATAACTTCTGACTATTCAATAGAAATGAAGAAAGCAAGAAGGACTTGGTCAGAAGTTATACAGACACTAAAAGAGCATGGCTGCCAACCTAGACTACTATCAATCACCGTAGATGGAGTAAACAAGATATTTCATGACAAAGTCAGATTGAAACAATAGCTATCTACCAATCCAGCCCTCCAGAAAGCATTAGAGGGATAACTCAAACCTAAGGATTCCAGATACACTCATGAAACCACAAAAAAAAATCAATAATCCCACAGAAGAAAAACCCAGAGAAAGGAAATACATATAAGCAACCACCAAAAATAACAGGAAATATCAATCAGTGGTCACAAAAATCCTTTAATATCAAAGTACTCAACTCACCTATAAAAAAACACACACACTAACAAGATGGATACAAAAACAGAAGCCATCCTTCTACTGCACACAAGAAATACATGTCAACAACAAAGACAGACACAGACTCAGAGTAAAGGGTTGGGAAAAGATTTCCAATCAAATGCCTAAGAAACAAGCTGGTGTTGCCATCCTAACATCTAACAAAGTAGACTTTGAACAAAAATTAATTAAAAGGAATCAACATGGACTTTACTTATACATCACAAGAAAAATTGATCAAGATGAGTTTCAAACCTGAATATTTATGTCCCTAATATGAGGGAAAATATCTATGTAAAGGAAACACTACTAAAGTTCAAATTCAACATCAATTCTCACATCCTAATAGTGGAAGACTTCAATACCCCACTTTCACCTTAGGATAGGTCAACCAGATAGACACTCAACACAGAAATAAGGAGTCTAACAGAGATTATGATGCAAATGGATTTAAGAGATATTTACAGAAGCTTCCACCCAAATGCAAAGGAATATGCATATTTCTCAGCACCACATGGAACTTTCTCTAAAATTCACCACATAATTGGTCATAAAGCAAGTATGAATAGAAAGGAAACAAAGACTTCCCAGAATTTAACGAAAATGAATCCACAACGTATCCAAACATCTGAGAGACAATGAATGCAGTCTTGACAGGAAGATTCATAGCACTAGATGACTATATGGAAAACCTAGAAAATCCCACACTAGAGAGCTAACAGCAAAGTTGAAAGCCTTAGAACAATTAGAAGCAAACTCATCTAGAAGGAGTAGACCACAGGAAATAATCAAACTTGGAGCTGAAATCAATACAATTGAAACAAAAAGAACAATATAAAGAATCAATGAGTCAAAGAGTTGGTTCTTTGAGAAAGTTAACCAAACAGAAAAACCCTTATGAAAACTAACCAAAACAGAGAGAGAGTATCCAAATCAACAAAATCAGAAATGAGAAGGGGTCATAACAACAGACGCCCAGAAAATCTTTGGGGTTTTATCAGGTTATACTTTGAAAATCTATATTCCACAAAAATAAACAACCAAGAAGAAATGGACATCTTTTTGAGCAGGTATTATTTACCAAAATTAAATAACTTTTGATGTTGTTGAACTCTAACTTTAGGCACTGGTGGTCCAATATGATACAAGGGATTATTTCCATTTTTTTGTATCTGTTGCTATTTCCTTTATTGTCACACGCAACCTCGCCAGCAAGAAAGACGCAACACTGGATCCTTCTCTCTGTAGTTTGTTCGGGCCTTTTTAACAATCTAGTTTCTTCTGAAGAATTACCCCTGGGGGGAAGCCTGCTCTCAGCTAAATACCCTCAGGGCTTCCAATCCAAGATAGTCATGTAGGAATCACCAATAGGCTCAGATACGAGGAAGCAAGCCAGATCCTTGGCCTTAGCCAAATATGGAGTTGTTTACCACAGAGAGCACTCAAGGCCAGAGCCATCTTAAGGTGTGGCTGTACGCAGCTCTCTACAGTTCCCCCTTTTTATTTTAAAATAAAAGCAACAGGCAAGATTAGAGACCTGATCTCTATAGTGCAAAGGAACTTGTACTAATGCTTCTCCAGGTGTACTCCACCCAGACAACATCAGACCCATCCGATACCCCTTTTCACAGAGGTGGGAATGTGAGTATCAACCCACATCCAATCAGGCATGCTCTTCTTGGGTTCCAGACCCCAAGTGCAATGTGTAAACCTCGCATCCTGTGCTAGAAAAATTAACTTTTCAAGGTAGCCAACCAAACATGAGGGGACTGTCCCATCTCCAAGGCAGCAAAGGCTTGTAGAATCATGGCTGCATTACAGTGTTGGGTGAACCTAATATGGCAAATGAACCACAGGCACACTAGGAATATCAGCACCATCAGGCCAGCCAGAGCTCCCACTCCTGCCCACTCTTTAAAGTGGCCCATAGTGGTGGAAATCCAGGAGGACAGTCCTTCTGCCAGCCTGACATCTATCCAAGTTGAATTCACCGTGATAATAGTCACTCTAAGCTGCTCCATCAGGTGATCAAATTCTCCCATCCAATTACCTAAAAGATAACTAGACAATTGTTTAGACAAGTTAGCAGCATGGGTAAAATTCTCATACTGTACACTGGTAATGCACAGTCCTTGGAACTTCCATTCGCAGCCAAGCTGGGCCAGCTGCCACAATACATCAACTTGCTCCTGAACTACATCAATCCTTTGATTGACAATCATTAATCCTCCTTTCAACTGGGCAGCAGAATCCTGCTGTAAATCTAGGGCCCGCACCATGCTGGCTGAAAGATCATTCAAGACTTGTGCGGTTTGCACTGTGTGACTCATGGCAACGACAACGACGGCGGTGGTGGTGCCAGCAGCCACCAAGGAAAAGGCTGCACCTATGGCAGCAGTTAATCCAAAATCTCTCTTAAGAGTGACATGGCATTTGGAGCCACTACAGGAACAGGTATCCATCTGGGCAAGAGTGCCACAATAGCAAATCTAAACTCACTAGCATTCCAGCATTGAGAATAAAATCAACTGTCACTAGAACAAGTGCTGAAAGCAATCCAACTTACAATAAACATAAAAGGATGAAGAACACATACAGGTGTAGGCTCATATTTAATAAGAGAATAATTCTTAGCTAATAAGCAACTACCTCCTATAGCTTGAGGATAACTAGTGAGATTGCATGTAAAATTTCCCAATCCAAAAAATCTTCCTTTAATCATAAGTAAAGCTTTAGCATGTAAACAACTACCATTAATCCTGCATAAAAGACAATTATCAAAAGGATTCACTTTCATCCTCATCTGGTTATGACTCTTATTAACCCTCAGCCTGGGGAAAAAGATAAAATCTTTACTATCATCTGCCCAAACTGCGGTATTTGATTGACATCCTGTCCAAGGCCAGATCCCGCCCTTATTGTTGCCCAAACAAAAGGGGGTCCACTTTGGCTGGGAAAGGGGAAATTTAGTCTGAGAAAGGGGTAATTCAGTTACCCCCAGTCCAGGAATAAGGCCATAAATCCAAGTAGCATTGGCCATAACTGAACGACTCCCTGTCTTAGCATAAAACTGACCAAACCATCCAGTCTGAAACATGGACAGAGGAATACAGGGAGAAAATCAAATGGTACTATACCAATCAGCATCAAAACATAAAGTTCCTTCTAAAGCAAAAGTTCTATTTTCTCCCAGAGGGGCTATTTCTGCATCTAAAGAATAATACTTATTGGTAGTAAAAAGGTGTGGAAAAAGCTGAGCATCATGCTGAACTGGCATTGGTTTGGGAAATACCAACAGAATTCCCCATCTTGATTCCATCATTACTATGTGGCTCAGCAAGAGTGTCATCAGGGTCAGCAGCAACATCCATTCGCTGTTCCTCGTGATCTTACTTTTCACCTGGAGCTCTTCTGGTCAGAAGTTCTGGAACCCACACTGGATCTTGCTGATCCTGGGGAAAAACACAAACAGACCCTCGTGCCCATGTCAGCATGGGATCAGGTCCTTGCCAGAGGCCTGTCAAGATGTCCTTCCATTTTACCATGCCTTTACAGGCACCATGAGGCATGTCTATCCACTGCGGAGTGCCTGTAGGCATCCAAATTTAAGAAATTAAGAGTAAATAAAGCTAAGGAAAGTCTCTCTTTTGGGGTATGGCCATGGCCTATACCCTTGTTTGCTTTAGTAAACATGTCTTCAAAGTGCGATGAGTGCATTCCACGATGCCCTGTCCTTGAGGATTGTAAGGCAATCCATGAATAAGTTGTACTTCCATTTGTTAACAAAACGAAGAGAATTGTTGACCTGTGTAAGCCAGGGCATTGTCAGTCTTTAAATGAAGGGGTTTATCCCATGAAGCCCATGCTTCAAGGCAATGTGCAATAACATTACATCCCTTTTTGCCAGACATAGCAGTAGCATGTATGACACCTGAACAGGTATCCACTGACACATGAACATACTTAAGTGTGCCAAATTCTGATATATGAGTCACATCCATCTGCCAGATTTTCATGGGTAAAAGACCACGTGGATTTACTCCCAAGCTAGGTGGGTTCAGAAAAGTGACACACTGTTGACAGTCTAAAACAATTTGTCTGGCATCAGCTCTGGATAAGGAGAACTTCTGCTTCAGAGTCTTAGAATTGACATGAAAAGACTGATGAAATTGTCTTGCTTGGTCAAAAGCAGAGACAGGAAATAATCATGGTTGTCTAGTGGCTAGATCTACTACTGCATTACCCTCACTTAGAGCTCCAGGCAATCCAGTATGAGCTTGAATATGTTGGGGAAAAAACTGTGCATGTCTTGCTAGAATCAATTTTTACAACTGTTGGAATAAGGCACTTAATAGGTCCAGCTACTTCTAAAAACTTGAGCGCATTAACCACATAAACAGAATCAGAAATCAAATTAAAGGCAAAAATGGCAGGCTTTAAACACTTCAACCACAATCTACAATTCCACCGTTTGAGGTGAGTTAGGTGAAAATTGAAACTGTACTATTGGTTGTGGACCATATAAGCTCCACATCCTATTTTAGAATCATCTGTAAAAATATTCACAGCTCCAACTATGGGCTGAGACACAGTGGCTTTTGGAAAGACCACTGGGTGTTCCTTAAAGAATGTCATTAATGGGTGTTGGGGATAATGATTGTCAATGTGTCCAAGAAAACTGCATCATAAAACAGTCCACTCATCAATGGTGGAACACAAGATAGATATTTGAAAAGCAGTATAGGGAACAATAATAGCTACTAGAACTCTGCCAAAAAACTGAATGGATTGTTGGATGCCAAGTAAAGCCAAAGTTGGGACTGCAGTTGGATAATGCTCAATGGATTTTGCAGGTGAAATCTTAGGATGGATCCATAACAATGGACCTTTCTGCCATAACAGTCCTGTAGGCTGTCGCATGGTGGAAAGAATGCACATGGTAATGTCCTGATCTTCCTCAACTCTCTTTAAACTCGCTTGCTGCACTCTCCTCCACTAGTCCAAGAGCACCTCTAGTGGCATCATCCAACTGTCGAGGTAAATCCAAGGCAGAATTGCCTTGCAAAATAGCATACAATGGTTTGAGTTCATAGTTGGCCAATTGTAAATATCCTCTTATCCAATTAATATCTCCTAACAACTTTTGAAAATCATTCAAGATCTTTAACTCATCTTTTCTAATTTCTAGCTTCTGGGGAATCACTCTGTTGTAAACAATCTTGGCCCCTAGGTAATCAACAACGTTACCAAGCTGTACCTTCTCAGGAGCAATAAACTACCCTCTATCCTTAAGGGAACTCACAAGGGTAGTATAGGCCTCATCTAGCATTTCTCTGGTTCTGGATGCTAATAACACATCATCCATATAATGTACACAATGAACTTGTGGAAACATCTGCCTAACTGGCTGTAATGCTTGACCTATAAAAAGCTGACACTTGGTGGGACTATTAGCCATACCTTGTGGCAATAATATCCACTCAAATCTCTGATCAGGCTCCTCATGATTACATGAGGGAAGCGTGAAAGCAAATCTTTCTGTATCTTTTTTATATAAAGGTATGGAAAAGAGGCAATCTTTAATGTCTACTGCTATCATATGCCATTGTGAAGGCAAGGCCGTCAACAATGGAAGCCCTCATTGTACCGGGCCTATAGGTTGCATCTGATTATTTATAGTTCTTAAATCATGCAGCAATCTCCATTTTCCTGATTTTCTTCTTAATTACAAAAATAGGTGTATTCCAAGGTGACACGGAACTTTTAACGTGTCCTAGCTGTAACTGTTCTCGGACTAAATCTCTAGCTGCCTGCAATTTTTCAAGGGTAGAGGGCCACTGGAGGATCCACACAGGCTCTAATGTCTACCAACCAACCTGGCTACAAAATCAGAAAAAGTCTCAGTGGAACCTTGTAGAATTTTAATAAGGTTTCCACTCACTTCCCCTCTATTTGGGAGTGATTTCCAGGCTCTTATGCCTATTTTATTAATCTGTTCATACACTTGGAGAGGATAGCCTGTTTGCTGATTGGCAAATCAGCCTAGTCCGAACAACATATCTCTGTCCCATCCCAGGTTCCTGGTGGCTTGATTAGCTGCCACCTCTTCATTAGCATACTCAATCAGAAAGGCTCTCCAATCTAGATACTGCCCTGGGCTCAGGCAAGCCCGTGCAAGGTTCTGCCAATCAGCAGGAGTCATGCAGTGCCTATTCAGGGCTTCCACTTGGGCTACAGTAAAGGAGGCAGCAATCCCATATGTCCAGACTGACTCTGCTAGAGACTTGATCACTTTAAAATCTAGTGGTTCCTCATAGCGATTACCCTGTGCGTCCTGAAACACTGGGCAGGCAAGCTGCAGCTCTAATCTCACTTCTCGCCAGACCTTAGAATCAAAGGAACGATTACACTTGGCCCCTCCTCCATCTTTATAGGGTGGTGGACCAGAAAGGATAGGTCTGTGGCTGACACCGAGCAAAGGCTCTTTCATTCCCTCCTTCTTCTTCCGGACCAATCTAACTAGCTCCTCCTCCTCTTCCGAGCTCTGTCCTTTCAGATCTGAGATATCAAGGGTCTCTAAGTCAGGATAAAGTCCTCCCTTTCTCCTCCCTTGCTTGTCCCTCAAGCTCCTGTTTCTTCAGAACGCTTCTCCTTCAACTGGTCTAATGCTGCCTGTCCTCCCTCCAGCGCTGCAACGCATCTCTGATCTTATAGGCACACCCTAATCAACTTCCAAATGGGTCTTACCCCTGCCTTAAGCGTTCCCTGCTCATAGGTAAAATCTAGGCCCCTTCCTAGTTTCTCCCATGAAGCAACTGTAAGATTGCCAGACATTGCAAACCAGGTGCAACTAAATCATATTCCTGTAAAAAGTCTTTCTAAAATACTTGCCTTAATTTTAAGATCCTTAGAATGTAGCAGCTCATACAGAGCCAAAATATTGGATGTGAGGTTGAAGACCCCATCTTTGTATAACCTTTACACCTTATTTTAAAAATCTTTTCTGAGCTTTTACCAAAGAGCCCCAGCTTTGCTATTGCTTTTACTTTCACTTTGAGCTCCAGTTTTCAACTATTGTTACTGTCACTTTAAGCCAAAATTTGCAACTGCTGTTACTCTCACTTTGAGCCGAAATTGCTGTTACTGTTACCTTGAGCTCAAGGTTGCCATGCATCCACAGCTACAAGAGATTACACCCACTCTTCAGTGAGCTCCCTCTTCTCTGCTTTATCTCCATAGGTCGGAGCTACCCCGCTTTAATCGCGGATCCCACTTTACCTGGGACTTACTGGTTCACCCCCTCGACTATAGAGAGTTCTGAATCCTGTCATTCATTGGTGCGAGTGTTGTTCTTGTTCCTGGGTTTCGGCACCACTTGTCACGTGCAACCTCGCCAGCAAGAAAGACACAATACCAGATCCTTCTCTCTGCAGTTTATTCGGGCCTTTTTAACAATCTAGTTTCTTCTGACAAATGACCCGGGTGGAAACCTGCTCTTAGCTAAATACCCTCAGGGCTTCCAAACCAAGATAGCCAGGTGGCCATCACCAATAGGCTCAGATACGAGGAAACAAGCCAGATCCTTGGCCTTAGCCAAATATGGAGTTGTTTACCAAGGAGAGCACTCAAGGCCAGCACCATCTTAAGGTGTGGCTGTACGCAGCTCTCTACACTTTATGACCAATTATGTGGTCAATTTTAGAGAAAGTTCCATGAGGAGCTGACAAATATGTATATTCCTTTGCATTTAGGTGGAAGATTCTGTAAATATCTATTAAATCCATTTGCATCATAGCCTCTGTTAGACTCTTTATTTCTCTGTTGAATCTCTGTGAAAGTAGGGTATTGAAGTCTCCCACTATTAGGGTGTGAGAATTCAGGTGGGATTTGAGCGTTAGCAGTGTTTCTTTTACATAGGTAGGTGCTTTTACCTGAAAGTCTAGGATGACAACCCCAACTTGTTTCTTAATACTATCTGATTGGAAAATCTTTTCCCAACACTGTACTCTGAGCCTGTGTTTGTCTTAGTTGTTGAGGTATGTTTCTTGTATGCAGCAGAAGGATGGCTTCTGTTTTTGTATCCATCTTGTTAGTGTGTGTCTTTTTATAGGTGTGTTGAGTCGATTGATTTTAAGGGATTTTAGTGACCACTGATTGATATTTCCTGCTATTTTTTGGTAGTAGCTTGTATGTATTTCCTTTCTCTGGGCTATTCTTGTCTGATATTATTGATTGCTTGTGGTTTCATAGGTGTATCTGGAATCCTTAACTTGGAATTTTTCCTGTAATGCTTTCTGGAGGACTGGATTGGTAGATAGGTATTGTTTCAGTCTGTCTTTGTCATGAAATATTTATTTACTGAATCTATGCTGATTGATAATTTTGCTGCATATAGTATTCTAGGTTGGCAGCCAAACTCTTTAGTGACTTTATAACTTCTGACCAAGTCCTTCTAGCTTTTATCATTTCCATTGAATAGTCAGCAGTTATTCTGATGGGTCTGCCTTTACAAGTAAGTTGACCCTTTTCTTTTTCAGCTCTTAAATTTTTTTTTGTTCTGTGTGATTTATGGCTTGAGTATTCTGTTGCAAGCTGATTTTTTGTGGGAGTCATATCTCTTTTGTGTTATGTAAGCTTCTTGTATATTTGTAGGCATTTTCTTCTTTAAGTAAGCGAAGTTTTCTTCTATGATTTTATTGAATATATTATCTGTGCCTTTAAGCTGGTATTCTTCTCCTTCTTCTATTCCTATTATTCTCAAGTTAGGTCTTTTCATGGTGTCCCAGATTTCCTGAACATTTTGTATTATGGCTTTTTTTTGGTTTTAGTATTTTCTTTGACTGATGTATCTATTTCAGCTACTGAGCCTTCCACTCCAGAGATTCTCTCTTCCATTTCTTGGATTCTGTTGGTTATGCTTGTATCTGTAGTTCCAGCTCTTTTCTTTAGGTTTTCTATTTCCATTTTGCCTCATTTTGTGCCATTTTTAAGGCTTCTATTTCAGTTTTTAGTTCCTGGAATGTTCATTTTATTTTTTGGTTTACCTTTTCTTGGTTTTCTTTTAAAAATTTGTTCATCTCTTCCAATTTTTTGTTTGTATTTTCTTGTATTTCTTTAAGGGAATTTCTTATATCTTCTTTGAATGCTTCTAAGATCTTCATAAAGGTGTTTTTGGTGTTATTTCCTTTTGCTTTCTCTTTATTTCTCTGTTTAGGTCTTGATGTTGTAGAACTACTCGATTCTTCTGGAGTTGCCTTGTTGTCCTTTATATTATTATATGTGTTTTTGCACTGGCATCTGCCCATAACTTCAGTGGTTCATGATTAGGTGGCTCCTAGTCAGTTGTGGCAAGAGGGCTTGTGTGTCTTCTGTCTCCTCTGAGCAAGGGGTCTGCTCAATCTCTGACTTTGCTCTGGGCAGGGTTCTGAATTTCAAGGCCTCAGTCTTTCTCTTATGATGCAGTTTGCCTTGGAGGCAGGGCCTGGCTGTGCATTGTCCCCTCTCTTAGGAGTGGCTGGAGGAGCCCCTCACAGCCAAACCCTAGTCTTGTCTGCTAAGGAGTGTCTGGGGTCAAGCACCACAGACTAATCCTGGTCCTGGAACACAACTGGGCAAGGAATCAGGCTTCGGGGCCTGCTCAACTCACCTCTCCTCGAGGATTCCCTTTCAAGAGTACTTGTATATGAACAACTCATCCTTGAGTTACCAAATCTCTTCTGAATCCCTATTTACAAAAACAGTCTAGAAACAGAGATAGGACATGATCAACCCACTTCAGAAAAATTTACTTACCTAACCCATCACACTTTTAAAAAAAGTATGTCAATACTTTGTGTTTCTCACTAGGTACAAAAATAAATTATTGACTTTTGTAACCATAAACTCTGAAGGCCATTAATTTAAGATATAATAAAAATAAAGTATTTTAATTTTTAGTTACTTATGAAGTCTATTTTATTGTCTTTATTTACTTTCAAATGAAAAACAGTAATTTTTTAGGAAGAAAAATATACACAGGAAAACAAATCAAGTTTAAGGCTCATTTATAGTACAAATAAGAGAAGTAATTGTCCAAAACTAACAAACAAGCAAAAATTATAAACTAAGTCATGGAAAAGAAACAAGCATTTTAAATTTTAAAAAAGTACACATTTGTACAGAAAAAGGATAAAATATATTATATATCAGTTGATGCTAAATTATTAAGTACCTCTACAATATTAAGTTTTGATATACATTTTTAATATCTCTCGAGTATGATGGTATATGCCTTTAATCTTAGCACAGGCAGGCTAAGGCATACATATCTTACATTCAAAGCTAACTTGGTCTACAGAGTGATGACTAGTATCTTTCCCAGGTAAACTGGTGAAGAAGTAACAGTGATTTTAATAGATATATACAGAAGAATAAAGTTTAATGTACTATCATAAACACATACTTCTCCAATTAGGATAACCAGTTTCCATGTGCTATACCACATCATATTTGCATGTTTAAGCACAGAGAAAATGGATCCTTGTTCATCTTTCAGGCACCATTTAGAAGCTGGTTTAGTTACTGAGCTGGTTTCACTGAGATGCCAGCGATAGTCTCAGGCATTTGAGTATTTGTTCCCCAGCTGTGGTGCTATTTGGCAAAGACTAGCAGTTGTGGCCTTGGTAAAGGAAGTACAGATGAGGGGTGAACTTTGAGAGTTTAAGGATTTTTGCCCTTTCTAGTTTTCTGTCTCTTCTTTCTGCTTGTATATTTTTTAATTTTTTTATTATTATTATTACAAACAAAGAAGTCACAGTTTCTAACCTTGTATATCCTTATTCAAGGTCCCTACCCCCTCCCACCACATCAGGTCATTTTTTCTTCTCCACAAATCCCCATCCCATCCCTGGGCAGGCTGCAGACAGTCCCATGGTCCCACTGCCCTAATATTGCTTAGTTCAGTCTCCACTCCTGGCAGATTCAGTTTTCTCCCTCCTCTGCTTGTATTTTAAGATGTAAGTCTCAGCTTGCTGTCCCAGCTACTTTATATAACTACGATGGCCCTTAATCCACTCAGGGATCTAGTATATTGTGAGAGTACATTTATGAGGCATTTAAAAACCTGATGAACTTTATCTGCACAAGTTCTGGCCTGTTCCCAAACTCACCTTCACTCTATAGACTAATTTTTTTACCTGAGAAAGTTTTGACAGAGGAAACATGGTGTGAACATTTATTATCTATGGCAGCCACTACTCACAGAGCGAGAAATGAATTAGGATCTTTAGTACAAGACCCAGTGACTGGTGGAGTAAATGAAGCTGTCAGGTTTAGAGTTCTCAGAAAGAAAAAGGAAGAGTTGCAGATGAGCATTGAGATTTGAAATGTGGAGGTTCTAGAGAGGATCTGGTCGTGTGGCTAGAAACAGAAGAACAGAAAGCCAGAAGGGGAAGTTTAGAATTGAGATGGGAAAAGAAATAGAAAAACTCTTAAGAATAGAGAACTGGAAGAGAAAGTTTAGGATTGACATATGGAAAGACATAGAGTTAAGATCAATAAGCTAGGAGAGGTTTAGAGCTGAGATGTAAAAAGAGATAGGAAAAACCCTTTCTATCCGCCCATGCACAAAAAAAAAAAAAAAAAAAAAACCTCTTTGAGTCACTGATTCTTTGTATTGTTTTCTTTGTTTCAATTGATTTCACCTCTAAGTTTGATTATTTCCTGCCATCTCTAGTCCTTCTAGGTGAATTTGCTTCTAATTGTTCTAGGGTTGTCAGCTGTGATGTTAGTTCTTTTGTGTGGGATTTTTATCTAGGTAGGAGTTTTGGTTGTTGCCATCTTTTAGAAATTTTCATGGTGCCTTCTGGTATGATAATAACTGGCTGCGGGGCACATTCAAGTCAGTTTCAGCTTAGGGGTTTATGGGTTCTGCTTTGAAGTGCATGGTATTTTCGGCAATAGTTACTTTTTTTCCACCCCTGTGGGCAATAAATGGCAACAACACAGTGAATGGCTTGGGAGTTTTTTGGATATCCCTATCCAAACTCCAAATAAGGCTTTTCATGTCTTGTATTAATGTTTTTATTAGGTAATAACTGTCTTTTGGAAGAACTATCATCAGTCTATACAATAAAAATTATATATTTCCATATATGTATATATACATATGTATATTATAAAGTTTGTTTAGGTAAATAACTAATAATTCCTTGGAACTTTCTTAGATTTTCTAATTGTTACTTTATACACTTATATCTTTCTTCTTTGTTTATATCTCCATGTTCTCCATAAAGAGTCTCCTTTTAATATTTTCCATATGAGTTCACTTGCATCCTGCTATTTTCCTTCACTCTCCTTCCATAAAAATCTAAAATCATAAGAAATCAAAATACAGAGTTGTGAAGACCTATACCAATAAATACATCTACAAAACATTCATACACTTAAGGCTCAGGAAACATTGCTGATTGGGATGTGAAATGTGACAGATAATCAGGAGCATGAGATTCTGTCTCCTACATACATATGAACCTACATCCACAGAGCATTATCTACATGACTGGCCACACATGAATTGAAAAAAGTGACACAAATGAACAGCCAAAGTTAAGAATAAAAAGCCCATAATGCCTCAAGCCTACACAAAGAACTATAGGCAACTGACAAAAGCTAGAAGCATAAGTAGTTTTTATTTCCCCAGGGAAGAATATGTTAATTATACATCCAGTACCAAGTCATCATCCCTGAAGATATACATAAAAGTACCATTGTATGCATCGAACCAGTATATTTAGGAATATATGTATACATGTATTTATGCAATAACATGTAGTGAAAATGCGCTATAAATTTACAGGAAAGTAGAAAGGGGTAAACTGAAGAGTTTAGAAGTAAGAAAGAGGAAGGATAAATGTTGTTTTTACATTATAGTCTCAAAAACAAAAAGAAAATAATTTAAACAAAAAAGTAGATGTCCACCTGGTATTTTCATATACACTTTATTTAGCTAAACCCCCACAGTTCCATCATCTTTCCATTACTGATTAAAACTTAGTGATCTCCAGTCATATTGATGTTGTTTAAAATAATAGAATATTTGTAGGGATCATTACAATACATTATATACAAGTCATTTGAGCAGTCTATTATCTATATTCTGCAAATACATGAGAACATTGAGGTTTTCTTTTCATTCTCTTACATTGTGAATCCATTGTAAGGATTGATTAGTGTCTTGGTTTCTTGTTGTTTCTTAACTGATTTCATTTCTTTTAAATTTTTACTCAGTAGCAAGGTATGGGATGCTGCCTAAAATTATCTGTCATAGCTCTATTAGTTTCTATTTCCACCAGAGATATGTAGCAGTTACCTTTCTCCATTCCTTTGCTATAGTAAATTCTGTGATTGAAGTTTTGCTTAGTAGCAGGGAGTATGATGCTCCCAATAATTATCTGTAGTGGCTATGTTAATCTATATTCTCACAAGAAGTATGCAGCAGTTACCTATTTCTATGCCTTTGCTAATAGTCTATGTTAAGGCAACAATCATTTGTGGTGTGGACTATGCCAGTGCTAGGATTATAGACAACTGGCACCCTACTCAGATTTCACATAAGTGCTTAGGGTCTAAATTCATAACCTTATGTTTGTAGAGCAAATGATTTAACCGTGACTCATCTCCATCTCCCAGGCTTTGGTGATTTATTTTTTGCTATAAATTCTTAATATTAGGGAAGATAGTAAGACTTGTTTTGAACCATATCTATGATAAACAGCCAAGAAATAGAGTCAAATGAATCAACTGGAGCTCAAATACCTGATAGTGAGGAAAAAATTATAATTAGTGTATTCTTGGAGACAGAAAAAATGAGAATGTATGGGAGAAGAAAGGATGAATAACTATCACTCAATAACTGATTTAAGGAAGGGGACAGCTCCTTGTTTTATGACTGTCAACTTTGTCCACATGAGCCTTATATGGATTAGATGAGTGGAGGATTGACATTTTTTAAAATAAGTCTTCTTGTTTAAAGCAATACTTTTAAAATACTACCCCATATTGTAGTCACTAAACAAACATTAAATGTTTGCTGTGTTCCTTGAGATAACCCTATGAAATTAGCACAATCAAATAAACAGAAAAATAGACATAAACACAAATCCTCATTACATTTTATTCTGTATATTTTCTGATATCCATTGCATGTTTTCATTAGAAACCATGAGTGTGTATGCTCTTTAACTAGCTTCAATATGCACCTGTTTTCATAAATTTATATTGATATTAAAGAAAAAAGTATTACATAAAAATGATTTAATATGATAACAGTCATTTAACTTTTTTACCAGCTATCCCAAATTTACATCATATTTGGCTTTCACTCTTCTGAACAAGGGTTATATTTTTGATAGACAACACACTATTGCACAGGTGAAGATGTAACTTCAAGTTTTCAAATTCAGTGTACCATGGGAAAATGTGATTTAGTATAAAGTTAAGATGAGAGAAATGATTCTAGATGCCATGCATCCCAAAAAGTTAAAATAAAAGCTGTAACATTATTTTGACCTCAATATAATCTTCGTAAATGCTCTATTAACCTCTTTATTTCTTAGACTGTAGACCAGAGGGTTCAACATAGGAATGACCATTGTGTAGAAGATAGATGCAATTTTGTCATTGTCCATAGAGTGACTGGAGCTGGGTTGTAAGTACATAAATATAACTGTTCCATAGAAAATGAAGACAGCTGTGAAGTGGGAGGCACAAGTAGAGAGAGCTTTTTGGTATCCTGCAACTGAATTCATTTTTAGTATATTGATTAAAATGAACGTGTAGGATATTAAGATAATTATAAGATCAAAAAAGATATTGAAGCTGGCTACATAAATAAGAACAAGTTCATTGACATATCTATCAGAGCAAGATACAATCATGACTGCTGGAATGTCACAGAAAAAATGGTGGACCACGTTGAACTCACAGAAGGAAAGATTTAATGCATCTACAGTACAGATGAAAGCATTTAGGATACCACAGAGATAACAGCCAATGACTAGATGTGCGCACACACTTGTTGTCATGGTAGTGGCATAGTGCAGGGGTTTACATACTGCTGCATAACGATCATAGGCCATTGAGACCAAAAGTTAGTTCTCCACATTGGCAAAGGTTGCAAAAAAGAACATCTGAGAGGCACAAGCATTGTAGGACATAATCTTGTTTACTGAAAAGAATCCAGCTATGACCTTTGGAGTGACTGTTGAAGAGTAACAAAAGTCCACTAAGGACAGGTTACTGAGAAAAATGTACATGTGAGTGTGAAGCCGAGAGTCAAGGAGAATCAATAGGAACATCCCCAGGTTCCCCACCAGGGTGATGATATAGATGAGAAGGAAGATGATGAAGAGGGGCAGCTGCAGGTGTGGGTCACTGGTGAGTCCCAGGAGGATGAACCATGTCATTTCTGTCTTATTTGCCATCAGTATTAACTGTTAATCAACAGAAGGCCCTAAACAGTTTAAAAAGAGATTAATAAGGGACTGGAGAAATGGTTCAGCAGTTATAAGCACCAGCTTTATATTCCAAAAGGCTCAGCACCTACATGACAGCCCACAACTGTCTGTAACTCCAGTACCAGAGGATCTGACACCTTCATCTGGCCACCTCAGGCATAAGGTACACACTGTGAACAGACATACATAGACATACATGTAGGCAAAGCACCATTACATGTAAAATTATTCCCTTTTTGTTACATGGTGTTTTGTTTTATTTCTCCAGGTTACCAAAAAGTACTTAGACCTGACTCGAATGTAAACAGGAATATAAGGACAGAACGGCTCTGTCTTAGAATAGCATTTATTTTTTTAAGGCCAATGCATTATGCTTAGGCATAATGTCAGTGCACTAAAGACCTTACAGGTACTCACAGACAAAATATACATTTTGGAATTGAGGATATCATGGGTAATCCTGGTTGTTTTACCTTACAGGAGACAGGAAACTGCTATGATAATGTTGATATTCTCTCTTTATGAAGATATGTCAATGAAGCAGCATTAAAAACACAAATGTGGGAACAATATGGCAATTATAAAAATTTTTGAGCTTTACTAGTAAGACACTCTGAAGCACTCACAGTACATTAACACAAATCATAATTAAGTCATGATGGAACATTATCCAAAAGGTTTAATTCTTAATCCCTAAAGTTCCTCATGAAGAAAACATACTCAAATAATTGAAATAAAACCATGTCTGAGGATGCTACATGACAAAATCACATTTTTTGTTTTGTTTTGATTTTCTTTTTTTTTAAATTATGAATAAAGAAGTCACATTTTCTATCCTTGTATATTCTTAATCAAGGTCCCTTCCCCCTCCCACCACATCAGGTCATTCTTTCTTCTCCACATCTCCCCATCCCCCGCCATGGGCAGACAATCCCAAGGTCCCAAGCTCCCAATATTGCTTAGTTCAGCCTCCACTCCTGAGGAATCCAGTTTTCTCCCAACATCAAGACTGAGTCAGGTGTTCCTCTAGGGGGAGTAGGATCCAAGGTGTCAGGCCAAGGAGTTTCTAATCCCAAGCTGTTCAGTGGTTGTGGTTTGCAGCTTGGGCATGCTATTCTTTTCTTTTTTCTTTTTTCTTTTTTTTTCTCTTTTTGTTTAGAGTCCACTAATGAGTGAGTACATCTCCTGCTTATCTTTCTGGGTTTGTGATACCTCGCTCAGGAGGTAAAGTCTCATTTTTTTTATCCATGTATCCCCTTGTTTAAACTCCCTTCTACTCCTGACCTCTCCCGGTCACTCTCTCTTCTCCCCATCTCCTTATCTCCTCCTCAGGAAAGGTAGGAGGTCTCAAGGTGGCTTAGTACAGCATTGGAATCTTTATTTTCTATCAGAAATAAAAATTGTTTAACTTATTGTTTAAAATGGTTAATCTTAATGTATCTGTATGCTAGCTCTCTTTCCTTGGGCTCTGTACAATTAACACTACTGTCCTTCCTTGCCAAGAGATACTATAGGAACAGCCTGTTCTCTATCAATAACATAATGACTTTGATAAATTGTTACAGCTATCTAAAGTATGAAGCATAAGAGATATAAATTTTCTAAAATTTAAATAATATAATTACCGATTTGTGTTTCGAATCCAGGTAAACTTTTCACCTATTGCAAGATAATGGTCTAAAATAATTTAACTTAATTATAATAGTTTTCCTCTGTTCAATCACAGTGAACTGAGTGTCACACTGTAAATTAATTTCATCTTGATCACTATATAGTTCGTCTCCTTAAAGATCAAGCAAGTGAGCACTCCCTAACTGTGAAATGATTCTTCCAAATACTAAAAGATTCAAAATGAGGTGATGACACTGAATTGCATTTAAACTCCTCTTTGCGCACACATTCTCAGTATTTTAATACAGTAGATCTAGATACATTGATAAGGTTGTATCCAGAAGCATGAATATATGATTAACTCAGAGAAGGCTTTATTCCTAATCAATATTGTTAAAGTCAGTAAATAATAAACTAGTTGGCCTAGAAGTATGTTGAAATATTTTTCATTCTCAAAAGCAGTTTGAAATGAAGAAATATTATTAACTAAAACACAGAGTGCTGACGTTCTTGGAAAAGATACAAATGTGATCATCCACTGACTTCCTAGAAAGCACCTAGCTCCTCTAAACACTATATAGCCATCTGAAAATTAAAACTGCAATAAGGACACATGGGAGTATTACTAAGAAAATAAAGCCATGTATCAAAGGCAAGGAAATGCTGGTTATTAAGTATGCTTTTAGACACTGATTATGTTATCATTAGTATGTGATAATAGCATATAGAACTTTACTTCTGAGGAAATTTAAGTATTGAAAATTCTCTCTCCAGTTTAATTATGCTCTGGTAAGTAAATGAGAAGAATGAATGGCCTTTTTTGGTAAATGGGGAGATCTTAAGAGTGGGTGTGAATCTGAGAAAACTGATAACTGAGTTTGATGGTGTGCATGATGTAATATCACCAAATAATAAATATGTAAATAAAAAAAGAAAATTCTGTCTCCAAATTGCCCCTTTTATATTTGGGCACCTGAGATTGGCTATGTCTTCTCATAAATTTGTCTATTTTTACTCTAAGAATATCAATGCTGGTCATGTAATCTCACATGAACCATTCTTTTCAAAAGTTTCATTCTTGCAATCCATAATTTTAGATAATATATTCCTCTTTCATTAATTTTTAGCTTTATGTTTCTCAGGATATCATCTCACAGAGAACAGAGACCAAGAAGCCCAAGAACCCATTTTATGGGCTTTGTTTAATATTATAGACCTAGTGTTCTTATAATCTAATGATACTTAAATTTTCTTGATCCACTTGATGGCATATTTGGTGGGCTATCTAATCTTTTATTTCATAATATCATTTTATTGAGCAGTTGGTCACTTTAATTTGGTACTACTTCATTGAAAACATCTTCTTTGAAAATCCTATGTCATATCTTAAGTTACAGCATTTACTATATTATCTTCAAATGGAGTGTCTGTTTGTGCATGTGTTTGCGTGTAAAATAGAATTTAAAAAGTGGTATTTCTTACTTTATTTGTATTAAAATTAATAGCTAAGAATTTACATGGTAATCTCAACTTTTGTAAGCAGTATGAAAAACACTCATGATGCAAGAGTTAATATTTTATCCAACAATGAGCCTGACCTCATGGCATGAGAGGGAATATTTGGTTGAGAAAATATTCATTTATTTCTAATTCTTCATCAGTGTTGTCCAGAAAGGTTAATTTATCTTCTGGGTTTGGGTCTTCTGTAATTGCTTTTTAATCTCCATACATAAAACATATAGTGGATAAAATTAAGTTACATCAACCAAATTACATTTTACATTTTTTCTATGAACAAGTTACTATATGTATCATTAAATCTTATATAGTATTTGAACAATCTAGACTCAGCATTTCAAAAAATAGTTTTAGAAGAATAACCCTTAGCCTTTAAACTGTTTTAGCCCTCCAAAGTATTTTAAACAATTGTTTTAAAGTAACTCATAGTAGGTTTAGATATCCCAATTTTTTTAGAAATATCCTTCTCACCAAGATGCTAATGAAATGTAGTCAATTTTTAGTTGGAAAGAATTTTATATGAAATGCTCTCACTGAAATCTTAAAAATCTGCTATGTAATACTTTACAAATCCTTTCCCAGGAGCTTGTTGTTATAAAGTGAACAATGTTTCAATCTTTTCTAAAGCAAGAAGAAAGGACAGGACTTCTGCTCAGACTCAGTTCTGAATTCACTAGGTATCACTCCTCTTTCCTGGGAAGAATCACTTACCTCCATATTAGGAATACAAACTGCAGGAAAACCAGGCAAGATTACTTCTCTCCCATAGCTCACAGATTGTGGATGTAATATAAAACTTAGAATGTCTATAAGGAAACCCATGAAGAATTTGCCAGGTAACTGTCAATCAATTCAAATTTTATTTTTGAGTCTTTCCTTAAGTTTCCTTGAAGACCTATAACTGGTCTTCAGGTTAGTCAGAGTGTTAACAATGTTCCATTAACAATATACTAATGATAACTGTCATTCAGAAAATACAGCATCTAATGGATAATGACATGCAATATGTACCCAAGTGAGCCACATTGGGATTTCAGAGGCTAGTGCATAGAGATGTAAAGAGAATTATAGAAACTCAGAAAGCTCTGGAAAATTTCCCCAGAGTATATCTGATGATTCTTAAACTTTCTTCTTAGGGAAAAAGCAATTAATCAGCTTTGGGGAACAAACTAGTTTCTATGTGTTAAAAATTAAATTTCCATTTTAGTGGATAAATAAAACCACAAAAAGTCATACATGTTAATACCATGCAATGTTTCTATACATAAAGTCTATTGTAAAAGTTTGAGTTAGCATTAGAATGCCTGTCTTCTCAAGCACTATAATTGTGTGGTAAAAATTTTCAAAATTTTTCCTTCTATAATTTTATTTTAATTTATTTCCAAAGTCATAATACATTATTGTCATCTATAGTAAACTTTGTGCCCAATAATACATCTTAGCTTCTTATTCTGAAACAACTGTAACATGTTATAATAATTTTCTTATTATTCTCTTTTTTACATTTTGGATCATCTACAAGAGGTTTGATCATTTCCAACATGAATAATGCTATATTGGCTAAATAATCACAAGATCATCAATTGAGAATTATGTAATCATGGATTCTATATTGAAGCAACTTGCAGACCAGATACTGACTTCTTTTTTTTCCATTTTTTCTTTTTATTATGAATAAAGAAGTCACATTTTCTGTCTTCGTATATACTTATTCAAGATCCATTCCCCCTCCCACCACATCAGGTGATTCTTTCCTCTCTACATCTCCCCATTCTCTGCCCCCAGCATGGACAGGAGGTCCCAAGGTCCCAAGGACACAATATTGCTCAGTTCAGGCTCCACACCTGGAAAATCCAGTTTTCTCCCCCCAAAATCTAGACTGAGTCAGGGGTTCCTCTACAGGGAGTGGAATCCAAGGTGTCAGTCCAAGGAGTTTCCAAGCCTAGGTGGTTGTTCAGTGGTTGAGGTTTGCAGCTTAGGCATGCTTTGCTTTTTTCTTTTTGTTTGGAGTCCACAATGAGTGAATACATCCCCTGCATATCTTGCTGGGTTTGTGATAACTCGCTCAGGAGGATATTCTCCAAATCCATCTATTTGCCTACAAATTTGGGGATATCATTTTTTTTTTTTACTGCTAAGTAGTAATCCATTGTGTAGGTGTACCATGTTGGAGTAACAATGGTTTGTTAATCTATTCTTTAGTTGAGGGACATCTAGGTTGTTTCCAGGTTCTTGCCATTACAAACAATGCTGCTATGAACATAGTTGATCTAATGCCTTTGGATAGCAACTACGTCTTTAGGGTATACACCCAGAAGGGGTATTGCTGGGTCCTTGGAGAGATTGATTCTCAGTTTTCTGAGAAACCGCCATACTGCATTCCAGAGTGGCTGAACAAGCTTACACTCCCACCAACAATGGAGGAGTGTTCCCCTTGCTCCACAACCTCTCCAGCATAGGCTGCCATCTGTGTCTTTTATATTAGCCAATCTGTCAGGTGTCAGATGGTATCTCCAAGTTGTGTTGATTTGAATTTCTCTGATGACTAAAGATGATGAGCACTTTTTCAAGAGCCTTTTGTCCATTTGTAATTCTTCTGCTGAGAATTCCCTTTTAGTTCTGAACCCCAATTTTTGATTTAGTTATTCAAGATTTTGGGCTCTAGATTCATGAATTGCTTATATATCTTAGAGATAAATCTTCTACCAATTGTAGGGTTGGTGAAAATCTTTTCCCATTATGTAGGCTGTTGTTTTGTCCTATTGACAGTTTCATTGAATATTCTCAGCTTCAGGAGATTCCACTTATTGATTGTTGAACTTAGTGTCTGTGCCACTGGTGTTATATTTAGGAAGTGGTCGCCTGTACCAATTTGTAAAAGTGTATTTCTCACTTTTTTATCAAATTCAAAGTGGCTGGGGTTATGTTGAGGTCTTTGATCCACTTGGATTTGAGTATTGACAGGCTTGGATCTATTTGCATTTTTCCACACACTACCAAACAGCTATGGCAACACCATTTGTTAAAGATATTATCTTTTTTCCATTGAATGTTTTGGGCCTCTTTGTCAAAGATCAGGTGTTCATAGGTTTTTGGATTAATGTCTGGATTCTCAATCCTATTCCATTGATCCACAAGTCTGTTTTTATGCCAGTACCAGGTTGTTTTTATTCCTGTAGCTCTATAGTATAACTTGAAGTCAGGGATGGTGATACCTCCTGAGGTTCTTTTGTGGAACTAAATTGTTTTGGCAATCCTGGCTTTCCTGTTATTCCAAATGAAATTGAGTATTGTTCTTTCAAGGTCTGTAAAACATTGTGTTGGGATTTTGATGGGCAGTGCATTGAATCTGTAGATTGCCTTTGATAGAATTGCCATTTTTACAATGTTGATCCTTCCTATCCAGGAACATGGGAGAGCTTTCCATTTTCTGATATCCTCTTCAATATTTTTCTTCAGTGACTTAAAATTTTTGTCAAATAGATCTGTTACTTCTCTGATTAAAGTTACACTGAGGTATTTAATGCTATTTGAAGCTATTATAAAGGGTGATGTTTACTTTATTTCTTTTTATCCCTTTTATCTTTAGTGTATAGAAGGGTTACTGATTTCTTGAGTTAATCTTGTATCCTGCTACATTGCTGAAGGTGTTTATCAGCCGTAGAATTTCCTTGGTAGAATTTTGTGGGTCACTTATGATTACAATCTTATCATCTGCAAATAGAGATAGTTTCCATTCTTCATTTCCAATTTGTATCCCCTTAAACTCCTTTTGTTCTGTTATTGCTGTAGCTAAAACTTCAAGAACTATATTGAATAGATAAGGGGAGAGAGGACATCCTTGTCTAGTTCCTGATTTCAGTGGGATTTCTCTGAGTTTTTCCTCCATTAAGTTTGATGCTGGCTGTGGGCTTCTTGTAGATTGCCTTTATTATATTGAGATATTTTCCCTGTATTTCTGACCCCTCCAGAGCTTTTATCATAAAGGAGTGTTGTATTTTGTCAAAGGCTTTTTCAGCATCTAAGGATATGATCATGTGGTTTTGTTCCTTTAGTTTGTTTATATGATGAATTATGTTTACGGTTTTTTGTATGTTATACCATCCCTGCATTTCTAGGATGAAGCCTACATGGTCGTGGTGGATAATATTATTTTTATAATTAATTGAATTTATTATGAAGGATAAAATACAACATTAATAACATGAACTGTATGACCAAACTAGGCTTTACAGTGAATTCTGTCTTTATTATCTAATGAGATAAACCAAAACAACTTTTAAGATCTCTGGCTCATGTTACACTGCAAAATAGCATCATGATCCATCTGAGGCTAGTTTGTTCATTTTGTTTTGTTTTATTTTTCAATTGTAGGGGTCAAACTTAGAGTCCTTGTGAATACTGTGTTTACACTCTACCACTAAGCTACATTCACAGATCTTTATAAACTCCCATGACTATCACAAGTACAACTGAGTATGTTTTGACTGGTTTAAGTCCTAATACATATGAGAGAACCCATGCTTAGTTCTGTAATCCATGATAAATTTGTCTTGTTAGGGAAGTGATCAGCACAAATGAGGAGCTCCCTGGCACACTTATGTGCAGTTTTACCAGTGACTCTTCAATGCTCACATAACCTTATGGGTGATGACCTAGTCCTTTAATCCCAGAACTCCAGAGACAGAGATCTTTTTGTGTTTCTGTGAGTTCAAGGCTGACTACCAAATACAGTAGCTCATGCCTTTAATCTTAACCTGGATGGGATACAGCTTGGCTAAAAGAGTATTTAAGGCAGGTTTAGGAAAACAGCAGCAATTGGAAGCAACCAGAAGCAAAGCTAAGGAATCTGGAAGATAGTTGGGTGAGATTTGGCTGTGGTGTTTCCTCTATATGATATTTCAACCTTTCCCTAATATCTGACTTTGAGTCTCTTTCATTACAACATGAAAGGACACGTTTCCTGCAGCAGAGGCCCCTGAGTTTAAGGAATTTCCTGAGTATTAGAAATCCTCTCCAACTTCTAGGAGGAAATGTTTCCATTTCAAGGAAACAGCTTTGCAATATTCCACCCTTGTCTGTGGTTCTTGGTGCTCTCCCTTCTTCCCTAATAGAATATAGCCCAAATCTTGGAGCCTTTCCTTTGAACGTATCTGAATATTTATGGCTGAACATTATTCCACTATACCACAGGCAAAGTCTTGGATTCTAAGCTGCTTAACTGGTAACCAACACTCATTGAAAAAGAGAAAGAAGGAGGAAGAGAAGGAGAGTGCATGAGACTTACTGTAGTAGAAACTGTGGATATAAATGACAGTTCAGAAAACAGCTAGCAGGCACATCATATATGTTTAACAAAATAGTCATAGTTACTTCCTCATTGATGGATAATATTTTTAATATATTGTTGTATATGGTTTGCCAAAATTTTGCTGAGAATTTTAGCATCAATATTCATGAGGGAAACTGTTCTGTAATTCTCCTTCTTTGTTGTGTCTTTGAGTGGTTTGGGTGTTAGGGTTACTGAGGCCTCATACAAGAAATTTGGCAATATTCTTTCAGGTTCTACTCTTTGAAATAGTTTGAGGAGTAATGGTAGTACTTCTTCTTTGAATATCTGGAAGAAATCTGCATTGAACCCATCTGGACCTGGGCTTTTATTTTTGGTGAGGTTTTTAATGACAGCTTCAATTTCCTTAAAGGCTATAGGCCTGTTAAGTAATTAATCTGTTCTTCATTTAATTTTGGTAAATGGTACCTGTCCAGAAAGCTGTTGATTTCTTCTAGGTTTTCCATTTTTGTGGAATATAGATTTTCAAAGTATGATCTGATAATTCTCTGGATTTCCTGGGGCATCTGTTGTTATGTCCCCCTTTTCATTTCTGATTTTGTTGATTTGGATACACTCTCTCTCTCTGCTTTTTTATTATTTTGGATAAGAGCTTATCTATCTTGTGGACTTTCTCAAAGGACCAACTCTTTGATTCATTGATTCTTTGTATTGCTCTTTTTGTTTCAATTGTATTGATTTCAGCTCTAAGTTTGAAGATTTCCTGTGGTCTACTCCTTCTAGGTGAGTTCACTTCTAATAGTTCTAAGGCTTTCAGTGAGCTGTTAGTTTTCTAGTGTGGGATTTCTCTAGGTTTTTCATATAGGCATCTAATGCTATGAATTTTCCTCTCCGACTGCTTTCATTGTGACTGACATGTTTGGGTATATTGTGGATTCCTTTTCATTAAATTCTAGGAAGACTGTGATTTCTTTCTTAATTTCTTCCTTGACCAAGAGATGGTTCAGCTGAGTGATGTTTAGTTTCCATGAGTTGGTAGGCTTTCTGTGATTTTTGATGTTGTTGAACTCTAATTTTAGGCCCTGGTGGTCCGATATGTTACTAGGGATAATTTCCATTTTTTTGTATCTGTTGATATTTCCTTTATGACCAATTATGTGGTCAATTTTAGAGAAAGTACCATGAGGAGCTGAGATATATGTATATTCCTTTGCATTTGGGTGGAAGCTTCTGTAGATATCTATTAAATCCATTTGGATCATAACCTCTTTTAGACTCCTTATATCTTATATCTCTGTTGAGTCTCTGTCTGGTGACCTATCCAGGGGTGAAAGTGGGGTATTGAAGTCTCCCACTAATAGGATGTGAGAATTGATGTGGTAATTGAGCTTTAGTAGTGTTTCTTTTACATAGGTAGGTGCCCTTATTTTAGGGGCATAAATATTCGGGATTGAAATCTCCTCTTGAACAATTTTTCCTGTGATGAATAAGTAATGACCAACTTGGTCTCTTTTAATTGCTTTTAGCTCAAAGTCTACTTTGATAGATATTATGATGGCAACCCAAGCTTGTTTTTTATGACCCTTTGACTGGAAAATCTTTTCCCAAGGCTTTACTCTGAGCCTGTTTCTGTCTTTGTGGTTAAGGTGTGTTTCTTGTAGGCAACAGAAGGATGGCTTTTGTTTTTGTATCCACCTTGGTAGTGTGTTTCTTTTTAGGTGAATGTAGTCCATTGATGTTAAGGGATATGAGTGACCACTGATTGATATTTCCTGCTTTTTTTGGTAGTAACTTGTTTGTATTTCATTTCTCTGGGCTATTCTTCTCTGGGATTATTGATTGTTTCTGGTTTCATGTGTGTGTCTGGGATCGTTAAGTTGGGATTTTCCCTCTAAAGCTTTCTGAAGGGCTAGTTTGGTAGATAGGTATTGTTTCAGTCTGACTTTGTCATGAAATATCTTGTTTACTCCATCTATTGTGATTGATCATTTTGCAGGGTATAGTATTCTAGTTTTACAGCCATGCTCTGTTAGTGTCTGTATAACTTCTGACCAATCCCTTGTAGCTTTCATCATTTCCATTGAATAGTCAGGTGTTATTCTGATAGGTCTGCATACATAGGTAAGTTGTACTTTTTCTTTTGCAGCTCTTAAAATTTTTTCTTTGTTTTGTATGTTTTGTGGCTTGATTATTATGTGATGCACTGACTTTTTTGGGGGGTCATATCTATTTGGTGTTCTGTAAGCTTTTTGTATCTTTATAGGCATTTCCTTCTTCAGGTTAGGAATGTTTTCTTCTATGATTTTATTGAATACATTATCTGTGCCTTTGAGTTGGTATTCTTCTCCTTCTTCTGTTCCTATTACTCTCAAGTTAGGTCTTTTCATGGTGTCCCAGATTTCCTCGACATTTTGTATTATGGCTATTTTTGGTTTTAGTGTTTTCTTTGACTAATGTACCTATTTCAGCTATTGAGTCTTCTACTCCAGAGATTCTCTCTTCTGTCTCTTGGATTCTATTGGCTATGCTTGTATCTCTAGTTCCAGCTCTTTTTTTAAGTTTTCTATTTCCATCTTTTGTTGTAAAATGTTTTCCTCGGCCCGTTTAAGGTCCAGGAGGTTTGTGACCTGGTGCGCGCATGCATGGTGGGGGTTGGAACCTGGTTCGCGCCCATGGCTTTTGTCCCCCAAAGAAATGAATCACACGCTTATCTCCTTTAAACTCTTTGGCCCATGTCTTATGCCCATTACTAGCTAGCTCTTTCTTCTTAATTTAACCCATTTCTATTAATCATCCCACCACGTGGCTTAGCCCGTGGCTCAGCCCCATACCTCTACATGTTTCTCCTTCGGGGGTTGGATCAAGAGTGACTTAACTCCACCCTTCTTCCTACGTGCTTGTGCTCTGATTCTCAACCCACTTCTACGGTGCCATCCATGGGCCAAACAGTTCTTTATTTACATCATACAGAAAACATTCTACCACATCTCCTCTTTTCTGTCTAATTAAAAGGAAGGTTTCAATTTCCATATAGCAAAATTACAACAGAACCACTCTCAAGCAGGAAGTACAGACACAATATCCAGTCTATTTGTATTAAAGAGAAAATTCCATTATCTACCTTATCATTGTGAGTCTAAAGTTTCATATCTAATATACCTTTTAAACTAAAAAGAGCTATACCTATAATTATTAAACCTTCAACCACATCAAAGACCACAGAAGGATATATTATTATGCAAATAAACAGGAAGTGCAAGCAACTTCCAAAGACTAGAAAATGACAGAGATGACCCATGTCTGCCTGGACAGTTATCCAAAGTTCCTTTGTAATGTTGGGGCATTCATCTTCAGCCTATGTGGCCCAAGTCTCTGGCATACCTTGCAGTGATGCAGGAAATCTGGCACAGTCCATCAGTCGCTTCTCCTTGTGTCCAGAAGGATGCTTGTCAATGTTTTTTGCAAAGCAAGAACCTGAAGGACAATCTCGGCTTGTTCTGCCAATGTTCAGAGGTCACTTTCCTATGGAACCTGCATGTCCAGTTTATACAGCATACTCTCAAGCAGTCAATACCAGAACAGTTTCTTGTCCAGTGGCTAACTGTTGCCACAAATTAAATTCCACATGAAGTTTCTTCAATGTCCATCCTTTTCCTGAAATACATTGGTGCTGCCAGGAACAGACCTGTCTCACTGTCCAGAAAAGTGTTTAAGTTCTTAAAATAATTTAAATGCCATATTCTACATGTCTTTGAAGTGTTTGAAGACTATCTATCTAACTGAAATATATCTTTGTATACCTATAAAAACCTAACTAACATGATTATAAGTTTGGTTATCATAGATGACTGTTAATCTGCATTTCTCAATTGCACTTAACAATTTTAAAAGAGTTACATCAACATTATACCTTAATCAAGAGTAGAAAAATACATATAGCATAACAAAATTAACCTTAAGTTTATATCAATAAATCAAAATCCACTTATCTTTTCTAATCATTTCTATAACATATCCTCCTCCCTCCTTTTTTTTTAAGATTGACAATGACTATTAACCATTTATAAGGAAAACAAACATTAATAAGTAATATTTTTGGGAAATTGGACGAAGCTTTCTTTCTTTTACTACTTCCTGCTGTCAAAGGATGATGACAATCTCATGGGGTTTTGAAGCTGGATCATCTCAACTGGCCATCTTGGAAGCTGATTTTCTCATCAGTGAATTTCAGGTGGCCTTGGCAAATGAAACCACATTTGCCTAGAACTAATCCACATGTTTTGATCTTCTGTGGAGACAAAAGCAGAAACTCTTTTCCCAAGTAACATATTCTTATAAACAGATTTTAAAGTCAAGACATCTTTAAAATATAAGTATTGGTTTAACTTAGCAGCCTTAGCAATCAATTGTCTCTCTGCAATTAGCTCATTAAAAGTTAAAAAATTAAAGGAACACAAAATAAACATAATCCAGACTCTCTGTTTATTTGCCATCTTTCGTGGCTTTTATCTTTATCTCCTATTTCTCTTTCTTAAAGGGTTTTCTCTTTACCCTTTCTCTCTCTCTCTCTCTCACTCTCTCTCTGAAGCCTATGCATATTTTACATACATTGTACCCTGTTTAGAGGTTTTGTGAGTCTAAATCTGTCTTATTGAGAATTCTTAATCATTTTCTAACTCAAAGAGCTTTTAAAATGTGGGTATCACTTTAATTGCTGACTCCGTCCCCTTTGGCTGTGTTTCAATTTGGTGGAGGAGCCTGCTGCTGGCAACCAGAGCAGAGGACTCAGAAAATGCTGCTACCAGAAAAAACTTTTTTAACTCTGTTTCCTTTCTGTTCAATATAAGCAGAAACCTTAAATCAATCACACTTATGCCAAGCCTTTCTCCAAACATATGAGTTTAAGCTGTGTGCTGCGGATATGCCATTTTTAAATTCCTGCCTGAACACCATGCTGTACCATAGATCAATTCAAATACGCAATTCAGAAAGCCACTTTTGGCTCTGTTTCAATGATCTAGAATGCTCTTTAAGCTTTTTAAACTTTCTCAGGCTTTATGCAGGTGTTCGGCCCAATGTTGGGAAGCCATCTATTGTAAAATGTTTTCCCCGGCTCGTTTTGGGTCCAGGAGGTTTGTGACTTTGCATGCACGCACTTGGCGGGGGTTGGAACCTGGTTCGTGCCCGTGGCTTTTGTCCCCCAAAGAAATGAATCACACGCTTATATCCTTTAAACTGTTTGATCCATGTCTTATGCCCACTACTAGCTAGCTCTTTCTTCTCAATTTAACTCATTTCTATTAATCTTCCCGCCATGTGGCTTAGCCCATGGCTCTACATGTTCCTGCTTCGGGGGCTAGATCAAGAGTGACTTAACTCCACCCTTCTTCCTACCTGCTTGTGCTCTGATTCTCCACCCACTTCCACGGTGCCATGCATGGGCCAAACAGTTCTTTATTTACATCATATAGAAAACATTCTACCACAATCTTTGCCTCATTTTGTGCCTTTTTTATTGCTTCTATTTCAGTTTTTAGTTCTTGGAATGTTTCTTTCATTTTTTAGTTTAACTTTTCTTGGTTTTTTTTCAAGGATTTGTTATTCTCTTTCGATTTTTTGTTTGTATTTTCTTCTATTTCTTCTAGGGAATCTTTCATATCTTCTTTGAGGGTTTCAATGATCTTCAAAAAGCTGTTCTTGGTGTTGCTTCCTTTTTCTTCCTCTTCATTGCTCTGTTCTGATCTTGTTGTTGTATAACCACCACTTTCTTGTAGAGTTGCCTTGTTGTTCTTTATATTATTATATGTATTTTTGCACTGGCATCTGCCCATGACTTTAGTGGTTCATGATTAAGTGGGTCCTAGTCAGTTTTGGCAAGAGGGCTTGTGTGTCTCCTGTCACCTCTGAGCAAGGGGTCTGTTCAGTCTCTGACTCTGCTCTGTACAGTAGTCTGAATTTCAAGTTCTCAGTCCTTCTCTGATGATAGAGTTGGAGGTGGTGTGTCCGTGTAAGGACCCTTGTTTTAGTAGCAGTTGGAGGAGCTCCTCACTGCCAAACCCTAAACCTGTCTGCTAAGAAGTGTGTGGAGACACGCACCACAGACCAAACCTGGTCCCAGAACATAACTTTTCAGGGCAGGGATTCAGGCACCAGGGCCTTCTGACCTCACCTCATCTCTGGGCATAGTGTGAGTCTGGATTTCAAAGTCCTCAGTCCTTCTCTGTTGATGCAGTTGTAGGTGGAGTGGCCATGCAGGTCCCCCTCTTTTAGGTGTGGCTGGAGGAGCCCCTCACAGCCAAACCCAAGTCCTGTCTGCTAAGGAGTAGTTGAAGACATGCACCACAGACTGAACCTGGTCCCAGGACACAACTTTCCTGGGCAGGGATTCGGGTGCCTGGGCTCTTATTATTTTTTTTATGTGATGTCCCTTATAGTTCTCTATAGAATACTGTATGTCAGGAGGTCCTATTTATTACCTTTTTCTCTCAGCTTGTGTGTGTGTGCTACCTGTATTATATTTAGAAAACAATATTTTATACCAATGCCTTTAAGACGATTTCCCACTTGTATTTCTATCAGGATCAATGCAACTGAATTTATGCTAAAGTTGTTGATTATTTGGACTTGAGTTTTGAGCAGGGTAATAGATATGGGTCTGTTTGCATTCTTATGCATGCAACAATTCAATTATGCCAGCATTATTTGTTGAACATGCTTTCTTTTTATTTATATTTTTGACTTCTTTGTCAAAATCAGGTGTTAAAAAGAGTGTGGATTAATGCCAGTACTTTCATCTCAATTCCATTGATGTTTGCTTTCATGCCAATAAAAGCTATTTTTATTATTTTAGCTCTATAGTAGAGATTGAAGTCAGAGATGGTGATGTCTCCTAAAGATCTTTTATTGAACAGGATTATTTACTGAAACTGAGAAGCTTCTGTAAGGAAAAAGGCAAAGTCAATAAGACAAAATGACATCCTACAGAACTGAAAAAGACCTTCAACAACCCCACATCTGAACAATGGCTGATATCTAAAATATATAAATAACTTAAGAAACTAGAGTTCAAAAGAACAGATAATTCAAATAAAAACTGGGGTACATATCTAAAGAGAAAATTATCAACAGAAGAATTTCAAATGGCCAAAAGACACTGATAGAACTATTTAAACCCCATAGCCATTGGGGATATGTAAATTAAGACAATTTTATGATATTCTCTTACACCAGTCAGAATGGATAAGAGGAAAAACACTGATGACAGTCTATGCCAGAGGGCATATAAGGTAAAAGGAAGACTCTCCATTGAGGTAGGAATGTTAATTTGTACAACCACTTTGGAAATCAGTGTGGTGGATTCTCAGAAAACTGAGAATCAATCTACAGAGGGACCCAGCAATATACTTTTGGGACTGTGCCCAAAGGATGCACATTATTAATATAAAGACATTTGCTCAACTATGTTCATAGCATCATTATTCCTAATAGCCAGAATCTACAAAAATCTGGATGTCTCTCAGCTGAATAATGGATTTTAAAATATGATCTATTTACATTTACTCAGTAGTTAAAAAATATGACATACTGAAATTTACAGGCAAATGAATGGAACTAAAATAAATTGTCTTTGTTGAAGTAACACAGGCTCTGAAATACAAACATGTGTTCACTCCTAAGTGGATTTTAGACGTACAGCAGAGGATGACAAGGCTACAATCCACAACTCCTGATAAGCTATGAAACAAAGAGAAACCTAGGAGAGACATCCATGGAAAGGAGATATAGATGAGATCTCCTGAGCAAGTTGAAACCATAAGGGCAAGTGTAAGGGAAGTTGAGAAAAGAAAAAAATGGCATGGGATGGTTGAGTTGGGGGAGGGACAGAGAGGAAGAATAACAAAATAGATATCATGGTAGTGGGAACCCTTGTGAACTTAGAAAGAAATCTGGTGCTAGGAAAATACCCAAGAACCCACAAACATTACTACAAATAAAATTCAAAAAATTAGTTAAGAGGGTGCCTAAATTGACCACTGATGACCACTCTCATTATAAAACATTCATCCTGTCAGCAGGGAAGGTTTGAGGACTTTGAAATTCAGACCTCATTCAGAGGAGAGGTAAGCAGGTTCCAGCACCTGATTCCCCACACAGGAAGTTGCATTCTGGGACCAAGATCAATTTGTAATGCTGGATTCCAGACTAACCTTAGCAGACAGGACTTGGGTTTGGCTGTAAGGGACTCCTCCAGCCATACCAAAAGTGGGGACATTGCATGGCTGGCCACCCCTCCAGGGTAAAATGCATCATCAGAGAACTGAGGCCTTGAAATTCAGATCCCTGTGCATAGCAGAGACAGAGACTGAGCAGATCCCAGCTGAGAGGAGACAGGAGACACACAAGTCTTCTTGCCACAACTAACTGGGAGCTGACTAATTATGAACCACTAAAGCCATGGGCAGACACCAGGGCCAAAATACATGTAACAATATAAAGAAAAAACAAGGCAACTTCAGAAGAAAGTGGTGGTTCTACAACTACAAGACCTGAACAGAGCAATGAAGAGGAAGAAGAAGGAAGCAACACCAAAAACAGCTTTATGAAGATCATTGAAACCCACAAAGAAAATACTAAAGATCCCCTTAACGAAATAGAAGAAAATGCAAACAAAAAATTGGAAGAGAATAACAAATCCTTGAAAGACAACCAAGAAAAGGTAAACCAAAAAATGAAAGAAACATTCCAGGATCTAAAAGCTGAAATAGAAGCAATAAAAAAGACACAAAATGAGGCAAAGATGGAAATAGAAAACCTAAAGAAAAGATCTGGAACTAGAGATACAAGCATAGCCAACAGAATCCAATAGATGGAAGAGAGAATCTCTGGAGTCGAAGACTCAGTAGCTGAAATAGATACATCAGTCAAAGAAAACACTAAAACCAAAAAAAACCATAACACAAAATGTTGAGGAAATCTGGGACACCATGAAAAGACCTAACTTGAGAGTAATAGGAACAGAAGAAGGAGAAGAATACCAGCTCAAAGGCACAGATGATGTATTCAATAAAATCATAGAAGAAAACTTTCCTAACTTGAATAAGGAAATGCCTATAAAGATACAAGAAGCTTACAGAATACCAAATAGATATGATCCCCAAAAAAGTCAGTATGTCACATAATAATCAAGCCACAAAACGTACAGAACAAAGAAAAAATTTTAAGAGCTGCAAAAGAAAAAGGTCAACTTACCTATAAATTCAGACCCATCAGAATAACATCTGTTAAATGGAAATGATGAAAGCTACAAGCGATTGGTCAGAAGTTATACAGACACTAACAGAGTATGGCTGTAAAACAAGAATTCTATACCCTGCAAAATTATCAATCAAAATAGATGGACAAAACAAACTATTTCATGAAAAAGTCAGACTGAAAAATACTATCTAACAAGCTGGCCCTCTAGAAAGCATTAGAGGGAAAACTCAAACCTTAGGACCTCAGATACACACATAAAAGCACAAACAATCAATAATCCCATGAAAGAATAGCCAGGAGAAAGGAAATACAAGCCAGTTACCACCTAAAATAGCAGGAAATCTCAATCAGTGGTCACTAATATCCCTTAATATCAATGGACTCAACTCACCTATAAAAAGACACACACTAACAAGATGAATACAACAACAGAAGCCATCCTTCTGTTGCCTACAAGAAACACACCTCAACCACAAAGACAGACTCAGAGTAAAGGCTTTGGAAAAGGTTTACCAGTCAAATGGTTATAAGAAACAAGCTGGGGTTGCCATCCTAATATCTAAAAAAATAGACTTTGAGCTAAAAGCAATTAAAAGGGACCAAGTTGATCATTACTTATTCATCACAGGAAAAATTGATCAAGATGAGATTTCAATACTGAATATTTATGCCCCTAATATAAAGGGCACCTACATATGTAAAAGAAACACTGCTATAGCTCAAATCACACATCAATTCTCATGCCCTAATACCCCACTTTCACCCCTGGATAGGTCTACCAGACAGAGACTCAACAGAGAAATAAAGAGTCTAACAGAGGTTATGATGCAAATGGATTTAATAGATATCTGCAGAAGCTTCCATCCAAATGCAAAGGAATATACATATTTCTTAGTTCCTCATGGAACTTTCTCTAAAATTGACCACATGATTGTTCATAATCCCTTGTAACATATTGGACCACCAGGGCATAAAGTTAGAGCTCAACAACATCAAAAAATCAAAGAAAGCCTACAAACTCATAGAAACTAAAGATTATTCAGCTGAACCATCTCTGGGTCAAGAAAGAAATTAAGAAAGAAATCAAAGTCTTCCTAGAATTTAATGAAAATGAATCCACAACATACCCAAACTTGTGGGACACAATGAAAGCAGTCTTAAGAGGAAAATTCATAGCGCTAGATGCCTACATGAAAAGCCTAGAGAAAGCCCATACTAGAGAACTAACAGCAAAGCTGAAATCCTTAGAACAATTAGAAGCAAACAAACCTAGAAAGATTAGACACCAAGAAATAATCAAATTTTGATCTGGAATTAATACAATTGAAACAAAAAGAACAATACAAAGAATCAATGAATCAGAGCACTGGTTCTTTGAGAAAGTCAACAAGATACATAAACCCTTATCCAAATTAACCAAAATCAGAGAGAGTGTATCCAAATCAACAAAATCAGAAAAGAAAAGGGGTATGTAACAACAGATGCCCAGGAAATCCAGAGAATTATCAGATTCTCCTTTGAAAAATCTATATTCCACAATAATGGGAAACCTGGAAGAAATGAACAGCTTTCTGGATGGGTACCATTTACCAAAATTAAATGAAGATCAGATTAATTACCTAAACAGACTTATAACCAATAAGGAAATTGAAGCTGTCATTAAAAGCCTCCCAAGAAAAAAAAGCCCAGGTCCAGATGGTTTCAGTGCAGAATTCTACCAGACATACAAAAAGAATTACTACAATTTTTCCTCAAACTCTTTCACACGGTAGAAGCTGGAGGAATATTGCCAAAATCCTTTTAAGAGGCCACAATTACCCTAATACCCAAGCCACTCAAAGACACAACAAAGAAGGGGAATTACAGACCAATTTCCCTCATGGATATTGATGCTGAAATTCTCCACAAAATTTTGACAAACTGTACAGAACAATATATAAAAAGTATCATCTACCATGACCAAGTAGTCTTTATCCCAGCAATGCAGGGATGGTTCAACATTTAAAAAAAAAAAAAAAACCATAAACGTCAACCATCATATAAACAAACTAAAGAAAAAAAACCACATGATCATATTGTTAGATACTGAAAAAGCCTTTGACAAAATCCAACAGTGTCTGGAAGAATAAGGAATACAGCTAAAATATCTCAATATAATAAAGGTGATTTACAATAAGCCGACAACCAACAACAATCTTAATGTAGAAAAACTCAGAGCAATCCCACTAAAATCAGGAACTAGACAAGGATGTCCTCTCTCCCCTTATCTATTCAATATAGTTCTCAAAGTTTTAGCTACAGCAATAAGAGAACGAAAGGAGATTAAAGGGTTACAAATTGGAAAAGAAGAAGTGAAACTATCCTCTATTTGCAGATGATAAGATTGTGTACATATGTGACCCACAAAATTCTACCAAGGAACTTCTACAGCTGACAAACACCTTCAGCAATGTATCAGGATAAGAAGATTAACTCAAAGAATTCAGTAGCCCTTCTGTACACCAAAGATAAAATGGCTGAAATGAAATAAGGGAAATATCACCCTTTACAATAGGTGCAAATAGCATTAAATACCTCAGTGTAATTATAACCAAAGAAGTAACAGATCTATTTGGCAAAAATTTTAAGTCACTAAAGAAAGAAATTGAAGAAAATATCAGAAAATGGAAAGCTCTCCCATGTTCCTGGATAGGTAGGATCAACATAGTGAAAATGGCAATTCCACCAAAAGCAATCTACAGATTCAATGCGCTGCCCATCAAAATCTAAACATGGTATTTTACAGACTTTGAAAGAACAATACTCAACTTCATTTGAAATAACAGGAAAGCCAGGATTTCCAAAACAATTTTACTCAACAAAATAACCTCAGGAGACATCACTATCCCCAACTTGAAGTTATACTATAGAGCTACAGGAATAAAAACAACCTGGTACTGGCATAAAAACAAACTTGTGGATCAAGGGAATTGAATTGAGGCATTAACCGAAAAACCTATGAACACCTGATCTTCGACAAAGAGATCCAAAATATTCAATGGAAAAAAGATAGTATCTTTAACAAATGGTGTTGGCATGGCTGGATGGAAGTGTGTAGAAAAATCCAAATAGATCCAAGCCTGTCACCCTGCACAAAATTCAAATACACATGGATCAAAGACCTCAACATAAACCCAGACACTCTGACCATGACAGAAAAGAAAGTGGGAAAAATCCTTCTATGAATTGACACAGGTGACAACTACCTCAATATAACACCAGTGAGATAGACATTAAGAACGACAATCAATAAGTGGAACTTCCTGAAGCTAAGAAGCTTCTGTAAAGCCAAGGACACTGTCAATAGGACAAAATGACAGCCTACATAATGGGAAAAGATTTTCACCAATCCTACAAGTGATAGAGGACTGATCTCTAAAATATATAAAGAACTCAAGAATCTAGAGCCCAAAATCTTGAATAATCCAACAAGAAATGGGGTTCAGAACTAAAAAGAGAATTCTCAGCAGAATGATGAGTGGCTGAAAGGCACTTGAAAAAGTGTTCAACATCTTTAGCCATCAGAGAAATGCAAATCAAAACAGCTTTGAGATACCATCTGACACCTGACAGACTGGCTAAGATAAAAGACACAGATGACAGCCTATGCTGGAGAGGTTGTGGAGCTCCTTCATTGTTGCTGGGAATGTAGGTTTGTTCAGCCACTCTGTAATGGGTTATGGTGGTTTCTCAGAAAATTGGGAATCAATCTCACCAAGGATCTATCCAGCAATAGGACTACTGGGTCTATATGCTAAAGATGCATATTTGCACTCCAAAGGCATTAGTTTGACTATAATCATAGCAGCATTATTTGTAATAGCAAGAACCTGAAACAACCTAGATGCCCCTCAACTGAAGAATGGATTAACAAACTGTGATCTATCTACACAATGGAGTACTACTCAGCAGTAAGAAAAAATGATATCCTAGAATTTTCAGGCAAATGGATGGATATGGAGAATATCCTCCCAAGTGAGGTATCTCAAACCCAGAAAGATAAGCAGGGATGTACTCACTTATTAGTGGACTCTAAACAAAAAAGCAAAAAGCAAAGCATGTCCAAGCTACAAACCACAAACACTGAACAGCTTAGGATCTGAAAAACCTTGGACTGACACCTTGAATCCCACTCTATATTCTATATTTTGCAGGCAAATGTATGGATATGGAGAATATCCTCCTTAGCGAGTTTTCACAATCCCAGAAAGATAAGTAGGGGATGTTTTCACTCATTAGTGGACTTTAAAAAAAGCAAAGCATGTCCAAGCTGCAAACCACAAACACTGAACAGCTGGGGATCTGAAGCACCTTGAACTGGCACTTTGGAGCCCATTCCCTCCAGAGGAACACTTAAGTCAGTCTAGATGTGGGCTGAGAAAAGTGGATTTGCCTGGAGCGGATGCTGAACTAAACCACCTTGGGACCTTGGGACCTCCTATCCTTGCTGAGGAGGAGATAAGGAGATGGGGAGAAGAGAGACTTGTAGTGGTGGGAGGGGAAAGGCATTTGAACAAGGGGATGCATGGATAAAAATGAGACTTTATTAATAATTTTAAAAATGATAAAAAGAACTAGATATTCAAGAAACAAATAATCCAATTAAAAATGAATTACAGATCTAAACAAATAATTCTCAGTAGAGAAAACCACAATGGTGGTAATACAAATAAACAATCAGCATCTTTAGCAATCATGGAAATGCAAATCTAAACTAATTTAGGATTCCATCTTATACCTGTCAGAATGGCTAAGATCAATAACACAGTTGACTTCTCCTACTGTTGATGATGTAAAATAAGTAAAACACTCACCCAATTCTGTTGAAAGTACAAAGTATAGCCACTATAGAAATCACCGTGGCAGTTTCTCAGAAAGATGAAAATTGATCTACCTGAAGACCCAGGTAAATCACTCTTCAGCATATACCCAAAACATGCTTCGTTCTGTCTACCACAGGAATACTTAATTCTACCAAATTTGTTGATACTCTATGAATAATACCTAGAGCCTGGAAAAATCTACATGTTTCTGAACAGAATAATGGATAAATAAAATATGGTACATTTGCAAAATAGAGTATTACTCAACTGTTAAAAAAAAAATAACATTGGGAAATTTGAAGACAAATGGAGGTAACCAGAAGAAAACCATCCTGAGTGAGCAAACCAAGAACCAGAAAAATGAATAGGGCATGTATTCACTTATAGGTAGATATTAGCCACTAAAAATTGAAAATCAAGCTACAATAAATAAACCCAATGAAGTTAGGTGTGCTTTTAAAGAACTGAGGGAACACATCAGTTTCTGTAATGGAGAGAAATTAAAAAGATTTTATGGATGAAGAGATGGGAGAGGAAACAAAAACAAGAACAAAAAGTAAAGACCATAGACTAAACAGCATGTAATTAATATAAGTGTCTGAGTCATTTTGGGGTGCCTAAGCAATGGGGGGCAGATTTGGACCTTGAGACTAGGCTAGGCCAGAAACTTCACATTACACTCAGGAGCCAGGATTACACAATTTTTTTAATCTTGATGCTTTATGAGCAAAAACATTGTGGCTCTTTAAAAGACCCACCTTCCAAACACTTAAGTGGAGTTCATGAGCAGCAGGCAGCATGGTGCTATATATGATAGCATTGTGGACTCTAAGATTCCCCAGACTTGGGGAGATAAAATATTTCATAATATTTAATATTGTTCCCCATGATTATAAAAATAAGCATGGCTCAGGAATCTCCACCATGTTGAAAAGCCAGATAGAGCAGAGTCAGCAGTCAAAGTAGTGCTTTATAGTCTAGTATTTTAAAAGTTCTTCTGGTTAGAAAAATGATTGATATATAGGGCCCTGATCGACCACTCTGCTGTTGAAGTGCAAACCACTGCCTGCCCAGAACACAGCTGGGAAAGTAGCAGAGGGGGAACAGCTGGATACCTTGGTCCTGGGCACATGCCTCAAGGGTAAGAAACTTGGTTTCGGTGGGGAACACTTTCTGCACAGAGAAGGACTGTTGTAATAGCAGCAAGGAAGTAGAGGAGTTCCTAAAAGCACAGGTGAGAGATCAGAGTACAGAAGGTAACTTCTGCCACCTGAACCCAGGCCCTGAGATGGCTTCTTGGCTTCAGCATGGAGCACAGCCCACCCAGTACACAGCTGGTGTAATAGCAGTGTGAAAACAGCCAAGTCCCTGGGTATACAGCTAAGAAATGAGCAGTAAAGAGATGGCGGACGGCATAACATTGTGACCTCATAAGAACAGCCGATGCTCTGAGCACATAGCTAATTAAGAGCCTGGCCAAGAACTAACCAAGAGAGAATTGTGGAAACAATGGGCAGACAACAGTGCAAGAATGCATACAACAATACAAAGGTCAACAAGATACCACCAGAAGAAGCAAGTAGCTCTATAGCTTTAAGAGCTGAACATAAAAATGAAGAGGGAACAGAAGAAAATAACCTTAAAAACAGCTTTATGAAACTAATAGAAGCCTTAAAAGAGGATATAAAAAACTCCCTTTAAGAAATAGAAGAAAATACAAACAGAAAATTAAAAGAGATGAATGAAGCCCTGAAAGAGAATAAAGAACACCAAAAACAGAAAACAAATAGGTGAAAGAAATTTGACAAAAATTAAAAACTGAAAAAGAAGCAATAAAGAAGGCACAAACCAAGACAAAACTAGAAAAAGAAAACTTGAAAAAATGACCTTGAACTACAGATTCAAGCAAAAAATGCATAATCGAAGAGATGGAAGAGAGAACCTCTGATGTGGAAGACTCAATAGTAGTAATAGATACAACAGTTTAAAAAAAAAAAAAACACTAAAACCAAAAAAAAGTCATAACACAAAATGTCCAGGAAATCTGGGACACCATGAAAAGACTAAACCTGAGAATAATTGGAATAGAAGTAGAGTACCAGCTCAACGGCACAGAAAATATATTCAACAAAATCATAGAAGAAAACTTCCCCAACCTAAAAGGGAAATGCCTATAAAAATACAGGAAGCCTACAGAACACCAAATAGACTAGACCCACAAAAAAGACTCCTTGCCATATAATAATCAAGCCTCTAAACCTACAGAATAGAGAAAAAATACTAAGAGCTACAAAGGAAAAAGGTTAAATCACCTATAAAGGGAGAACCATCAGAATAACACCTGACTATTCAATGAAAACAGTGAAAGCAAGAAGGTCCTGGTCAGACATTATACAGACACTGAAAGTGCATGGATACCAACCTAGAAAACTGTACCCAGCAAAAATGTCAATCAACATAAATGGAGCAAACAAAATATTTCACGACATAACCAGATTTAAACAATACCTAACCACAAACCCCAGGAGGCATCACCTGACTCTGACTTCAATCTATGTTATAGAGATACAGTAACAAAAACAGCTTGATACTAGCATAAAAATAGACTTACAGATCAATGTAATTAAACTGAAGACCCCAATCTTAATCTACACACCTGAGATCACTTGAGTTTTGACAAAGAAGTCAAAAATATACAATGGAAATAAGATAGGATCTTCAAAAATGGTATTAACATAACTGGTTAGTAGTATATAGAAGAATACAAATAAATCTGTACATATCACCATGTACAAAACTCAGATCCAACTGGATCAAACACCACAACATAAATTAGCTACACTGAACTTGATATAAAATAAAGTGGGAATACCCTTAAATGCATTGGTTCAGGTTACCACTTCTTAACACAGACACTAAGAAAAACTATTAGTAAATGGGACCTCCTGAAATTGAGGAACTTCTGTAAGGCAAAGGAAAGGGTCAATAAAACAAAATGGCAGTCTACAGAAAGAGAAAAAATACTCACCAACCCTACATCTGACAGAAGACTGATCTCTAAAATATATAAAGAACTCAAGAAACTAGAGGCCAGAAATCCAACTAAAATAATATGTGAGGTTCAGAACTAAAAAGAGAATTCTCAACAGAAGAATTTCAAATGGCTGAAAGATGCTTAAAGAATTACTCAACATCCTTAGCAATCAGAAAAATGAAACTCAAAACAACTCTTACATCTGTCAGAAAGGCTAAAATCAAAATCAAAGATGACAGCCTATACTGGAAGGGGTGTGGAGAAAAGGAAACACTCCTCCATTGCTAGTGGGAGTGTAAGCTGGTATAGTTACTTTGGAAAGCAGTATGGTGGTTTCTCAAAAAACTGGGAATCAATGTCCCCAGTGATCCAGTAATATCACCATTGGGCATATACCCAAAGGATGCACATTCTTATCTCTCAGGCATTAGCTCAAAATTGTTCATAGCAGCATTATTTATAATAGCCAGATCTTGGAAACAACCTAGATGCCTCTCAACTGAAGAATGAATTAAAACATTGTGGTACATTTACACAATGGAGTACTACTCAGCAGTTAAAAAATGACATTCTAAAATTTGCAGGCAAGTGGATAGATTTAGAGAGTATCATTCTGAGTGAGGTAGCACAGAGGCAGAAAGATAGATTTGGTATGTTCTCATTCATAAGTGGATTTTAGACATAAATCAAAGAATATCCATGCTGCAAACCACAACCCCAAAACAGGTAGGTAACAGGAGTAACTTAAGAGAGACATCCAAGGATACCCCTGGGAAAATGAAATAGAGATGATCTCCTGAGTAAATTGGGATCATACCTAGGAGCAAGCAAGGGGAAATGGGAAAAAATCATGAGAGAAGAGATGGCTGAGTAAAATGTGCAACCATGAGGGAGAAAAAGAAATGGATATTCTGATGGAGAGAGTCACTGTGAGGCTAGAAAGAAAGCTGGCACTAAGAAAACCTCCAGGAACCCAGAAGATGTCCCTAGCTAGGATTCTAAGCAATAACAGAGAGGATGGCTAAATAGAACTTCCCCTATAATCAGATAAATGACCACCCTAATTGCCATTATAGAACCTTTATCCACCAATAAGTAGAGGCAGAGGAAGAGATCTATAGTTAAGCACCAGGTCAAGCTCCCAGTCCAGCAGAAAAAAAGTAAGAGAAAAGAGTATAGGGACCAGGGTCATGAGGAGGAGATCCATGGGGATGGCTGACTAGAACTATTGGGAGCTCACTGACTCTGAAATAATCACTGGGGAACATTCATGGAAAGGAAATTAGTTTTGATTTGCATTTCTCTAATGGTTAGAAATGTTGAACTTTCTTTTTATTTCTCAGCCATATAAGTTTCCTATATTGAGAATTCTATTTAGATCTTTACTCCAATTTTTAAATTACACTATTTTCCTGATACCTAGTTTCTTAAATTCTTTATATATTTTGGATGTTAGCCTTTTATTGAATATAGAGTTGGTGAAAATCTTTGCCCATTTGTAGACTACTGATTTGTCTGAATGATTGTGTCCCTTGCCATGTAGAAGCTTCTCAATTTCATGAGGTCTCATTTATTAATTGTTTATCTTATTGTCTGTGCTAATGGTGCTCTGTCCAGAAATTATTTTTCTGTGCCAATAAGCTCAAGGCTATTCTCCACTTTCTATTCTATCAAATTTAGTGTATCTGATTTTATGCTGGGGTCTCTGATCCATCTGGACTTAAGTTTTGTTCAGGGTGATAAGTATAAAAACCTGGGTAGATTTTTCTACATGAGCAGACATGAGAAGCTAGACTAGGCCAGGGCACTGCATGTGGAAGCTAGAATAGGTCTGGACAGCTGAGAATAAGAAGTAGATGAGTAGACAAGGAAATTCAAAAGAGTAGACCCTGAATGAGAATGTAGGAAGTTAAGGTACTGCAAGTAGAGTGGTTAGAAGGGGTACAGAAGGGACCTGCAGGTGGTTGAAGGTAGGAAGTTTTCTGGTTGAAGTTTAGAGCTTCTTTATGCTAGCAGACAGGGGTGGTTAGGGTAGGCCAAATCACTAGTTATGAGACTCAAGCTAGATCTAGTGTGTTGTAGAAAAGCTGCATATGAGTGGACAGAGAAACCCATGGTAGAGGAGGACATAAAATGCTTGGATACCATGTGGATACCTGTAATATATTTTGACTCATATCTGACATTTTAAAAAGTACCTGCAGATGAAATATTATATCTTCTAAGTGTAATTGAACATAATGAAAATCATCACACCTCGGTATCCAACTGTGCCTAAGATCACCTCTCAGAAACACTAGGGAAAAAATTACCTCTTCAATACCTTGAAAACCTTAATTTAAGTAAAAAGATTTATACTGATTGTATGTGCCCTGTAGTGGGATTCAGGTATTATTTGGATAAGCTTAGAGGTATGTCTCTGGGGTATCAAAATTATGAATGAGGTGTGGCCAGTCCCCATTGAGATGTAGAACAAACTGACCTACCTTCCTGTTTGTTTATGCTCTCCAAGAATTATCTTGAGGTTTAATTTGTATTGTGCTTATATAACCTCAATAAATATTGATCCTTCATATGATATGTGAATATATATTACACATTTAATAAAACCTGATTCCTGGGGAGAGAGCACACAGTTCTAGGAAGACAGCTCAGGAAATTCTTAAACCTTGAATACAAAGATAAACAGCTGAGTCAGTCACACACTCGTTTAATCCCAGCACAGGGAGAGCTGGGAGTGGTGACCTCCACCCTTAATCTCCTGAACTCCAGAGACAGAACATCTTCTGTTTCTGTGAGTTCAAGGCTACACGCCTTTAATCCTAACCTGGATGGGATAGGGTATTTAAGGGTTCATAGAAACCCAGAGAGAAGACAAGCAACTGGGAGAACCAACTGGAAAAAGCATCTGGCAGAAGCAACCAGGATCGAGGCTGAAGAAGTTGCAAGACAGCTGAGTGAGAACTGACTATGGTGCTTCCTCTCTCTGATATTTCAGCCTTCCCGTAATAATTGGCTCTGAGTCTCATTCATAATACTACAATGCTATATTGCAAAGTAAATAATTAATATCTAGCATCCATGTGGGTTTAGTACTCTGAGCTAGCCCCTGAGCCAGAAGACGCTAGATCAGGCTGCAGCTCCAGTGAGCTTACACCTGCTTGTGCTTACAGTTTTGGCTCCAGTTAAGAATTTCATGGGCCAGAAAGGCACTTGGCAGCTGCAGCAGGTTTGCCCCTTTAGAATCAGCTCTGCAGGTTTAATCCATGGGTGAGCAAGGGTCTGTCAGCCAGGATAAATGGCTGATATCAGCATGTTCTTTAATGTGTACTTGTAGCATATTGTTCTGATTTTGTGAGAAACTGCCTCTCATAAGGTTATTTTCATGGAAAACTGAACTTTGAGTCCCCATGCCTTGACTACCTTGAGTGAATACTACAACATATGCTAGCCAAACTTTGCCATTACATCTAGTTTGAGGTAATTGTGTGTGTGTGTGTGTGTGTGTGTGTGTGTAATCACAGACAATACAACTTCCCAAGAATTTAGAATCTATTTTACTGTTATGATCGGGACCTTCTTGCACCATTCTCAGTTCTATTACTTTTTAGCTTGATTCTGTATTTTATATTTCAAAATAAACCCAGCCTGACACCTATTATAAATATACAACTATAATTATCATGATAGAAGACTTGAAATCTAAGAATGAACAATAGCTATCTAAAGTGTATACTATGAAAATTACAAATGTTAGATTGACAGGCAAAGTTAATTTTCTGGAATTTGGTTACAATAAACTTTCAGATAGAACTTTCTCCTTGGACATAAATATTAAAACCACACAGGAGAAGTTTAGACATTATGTTAATGATAAGAATAAAAAATTTATTAACTCCATTTAATCACATGTTAATGATGAGAATAAGAAACTTACTAATTCTTTGAAATCATTAGAAAGATTTGCTATTTCAGAGATTCAGACCCTAGGAAAAACAAAGGTTTCTAAACTTCAACAATAAAAGAATTGTGTTGCAGTAATAGAGAAGAATATTAAGACACTGTCAACCCAGAAGAATTTAGGACAACCATTGCTGAAATTTTATGGTGGTGATGACGGTGATTTGCCTAAAGTAGTAAACATGAAAGGTATCCCTTTGTTCCCTTATATGATATACCCAGTTACAATTCAGAAAAAGAATACATATGGTGAACTTCCAGAATTCATAGAGTACAATTATGAACCAATCCATATAACAAATATAAAAGACATCAAAAAAGCCATATTACTCCATGGAATTCACTCCACTTATATGAAACAAATTCTAAATGCCTGAATATGCTGGCTAGCAGGATCTTGAACATGGACCTGAAGAAAGGGGGTAAAACAAATAGTGGGGCAAGGAACACAAGAAAGAGAGCAAGTTGAAATTTCTGATCAAGCTCTAAAACTTTATTATTCGCCCAGCTGTTAAATATGGACTCAAGATGGAAAAGAGCATGTAGGCACATTGGGTGGGGGAAATCCACAATCAAAGGGTGTTTTGCTAAACAGGGTACATTACTATGAAAATCTACCTATTATCAGTCAATTGCCTGATGGGAGTCATCTTTGGTCTGGGAGGAGACTTGACTCATGGTAAATGGAAACCACCCAAATTCATGGCATACCTTTAAGACAATGGAGATTATAACATTCTGTCTCTGAGCATCTCCACCCTTATTAATCATTTTACGTCCAATTGTGAGGTATTCCACCTGAGGGTGGTGGGCCTTTAAAAGGGAGGTGAAGTATTGCCCTGATCCCCCCATAATGAACAAAACAGATGCCTTTTTCGGGAGGAGAGGGCCTAGTGATTCCTCTTTGTTGCTACAAAGCTAAGAAAAGCCTTCAGACACCAACCTCTATGTTATCAGGGTTATTTCACAGGGGACTCGGAGGCAGAAAATATGGTCCTCCTTCTGCAGTGCTGTTTAGCCTCTCACCTCCACTGGTACAAAGCTGTTCATCAATAAGCTTCAATAGCTCTGAGTTCAATACAGTTCCCATAGGAAGCACATAACCTGAGGATTCCCCACATCCCTAATCAGCAAGATCAAGGTGGTGATAATAGTCTTGTATGGGTTTGGAAGACAGGGAGTGAATTTGTTGCTTTATAAAGCAAGTAAACTTGCCAAAAACCAGGGGACCCAGGGTTAAAAGGAGCAAAATACTAACTAAAATCTGCAAGAGTCATCAACAAGAGAATACATAGATGATTCCACCAATCACATGCAGCTACAGAAAATCTGTTTCTGTAAATCAAATCTAAGTGAATAGTTGTGTCTACCATCCCCAATTCATTAACATAAAAAACAAACACGTTTCACCTTTCTCTGCTATTAACGAATCAAAAGCTCAGCAGTTTGGCAGGGTTATCTGAGCAAGGGAAATCATCTGTCTCTGAATGGAGGTTAGGGATTCAAATTGTTCAGGAGCAAAAGGTCGAGAGGGTGGGCTACTCACATTACACAGTAAGGAAGAGGCACGAACCCAAAGAATTGGTCCTGTCTGGCAAAGAACGTCAGCAAGGTCATGCTCTCAGGGGAAAAGCAGCAAAATCTGTTGCATTAAAAGGCATTAACTACTCATCCATTTCCCGCTGAAAGAGAGAATATCAGTTTTGTTCTTACTGCTGAGGAGTACTCCATTGTGCAGATGTAGCACAGTTTGTTAATCAGGTTGTTTCCAGATTCTGGCTATTACAAATAATGCTGCTATAAACATAGTTGAGCTAATGCTTTTGGGTTGTGAATGTGCGACTTTAGGGTATATGCTCAGAAGTGGTATTGCTGAACTTTGAGGAGATTGATTTTCAGTTTTCTGAGAAACCGCCATACTGCATTCCAGAGTATCTGAACAAGCTGACACTCCCACCAACAATGGAGTAGTGTTCACCAGGCTCTGCAAATTTTCCAGCATAGGCTGCCATCTGTGTTTTTAATCTTAGCCATTCTGACAGATATAAGGTGGTATCTCAAGGTTGTTTTGATTTGCATTTCTCTGGTAGCTAAAGAATTTGAGCACTTTTTCATGTGATTTCACCCATTTGCAATTCTGCTGAGAATTCCCATTTTAGTTCTGAATCCCATTTTTTAAATGAGTTATTGAGGGTTTGGGGCTCTAGTTCCTTGAGATCTCTATATATTTTAGAAATCAATCCTCTGTCACTTGTAAGGTTGGTAAAAATCTTTTCTCATTCTATAGGCTGTCCTTTTGTCTTATTGACTGTGTTCTTGGCTTTACAGAAGCTTCTTAGTTTCAGGAGGTCTCACTTATTGATTGTTGATTTTAGTGTCTCTGCCACTGGTGTTATATTTAGGAAGTGGTCACCTGTGCCAATGCATTGGAGGGTATTTTCCACTTTCTGTTCTATCAAGTTCAGTGTAGCTAGATTTATGTTGAGGTCTTTGACCACTTGGAATCGACATTTGGGCAAGGTGATAGCTTTGGATCTATTTGCATTTTTCTACACACTACACCATTTGTTGAAAATACTATCTTTCTTCCACTGTATATTTTTGGCTTTTTGTCAAAAATCTGGTGTTCACAGGTGTGTGAGCGAGTGTCAGGGTCTTTTCCATTGACCCACAACTCTGTTTTTATGCCAGTACAAAGCTATTTTTATTACTGTAGCTCCATGGTATAATTTGAAGTCGGGGATGGTGATGCCTCCTGAGGTTCTCTTGTTGAGTAAAATTGTTTTGGCAATCCTGGCTTTCCTGTAATCCTAAATAAAATTTAGTATTGTTCTTGCAAGGTCTGTAAAAAATTATATTGGAATTTTGATGAGAATTGCATTGAATCTGTAGATTGCTTTTGGTAAGATTGCCATTTTCACTATGTTGATCCTACCTATCCAGGAACATGGGAGATCTTTCCAATTTCTGATATTCTCTTCAATTTCTTTCTCCAGAGATTTAAAGTTTTTGTCAAACAAATCTGATACTTCTTTGGTTATAGTTACACTGAACTATTTAGTGCTATTTTCAGCTATTATAAAAGGTGATGCTTCCCTTATTTCTATTTCAGCCCTATTATATTTAATTATAGGAGGGCTACTGGTTTTTTTTTAGTTAATCTTGTATCCTGCTACATTGTTGAAGGCGTTTATCAGCTGTAGAAATTCCCTGGTAGGATTTTGTGGGTCACTTATGTGTACAATCATGTTATCTGCAAATAGAGATAGTTTCACTTCTTCTTTTCCAGTTTGTATCCCCTTAATCTTCTTTTGTTCTCTTATTGCTTTAGCTAAAATTTCAAGACCTATATTGAATAGGTAAGGGAAGAGGGAATAGCCTTGTCTAGTTCCTGATATTAGTGGGATTTCATTGAGTTTTTCTTCATTTAGTTTGATGTTGGCTATAGGCTTTTTGTAGATTACCTTTATTATATTTAGGTTTTCTTCTGTATTCTTGATCTCTCCAGGACTTCTATCAAAAGAAGTGTTGAATTTTGTCAAATGTTTTGCCAGCATCTAAGGAGATGATCTTGTGGTGTTTTTTTTTTCCTTCAATTGTTTTATATGATAAATGACATTTACAGTTTTCCATTTGTTGAATCATCCCTGCACTTCTGGGATGAAGCCAATTTAAAGGGGTGAAAAGCTTTATTTATATGTTGTAGGATTTAGTTAGCCAGAATTTTTTTTATTATGAATAAAGTTATATGTTTTATCCATGATCCCCTTGTTCAAACTCCCTTCCCTCTCCAGTCCCTCCCACTCATTCTCTTTTCCCCATCACTTTATCTTCTCCCTAGCAAGGGAAGGACGTCCCAAGGTCCCAAGGTTGCTTAGTTCAGCATCCACTCCAGTTAGGTCTGCTTTCCTTACCCCAAATCAAGAATGGGTCAGGTGTCCTAGTGGAGGAAATGGGCTCAAAGGTGCCATTCCAAGGTATTGCAGATGCCAAGCTGTTCAGTGGTTGTGGTTCGCAGCTTGGACACACTTTTCTTCTTGTTTAAAGTCCACTAATGAGTGAGTTCATCCACTGCTTATTATTCTAGGTTTATGATACCTCACTCAGGAGGATATTCTCCAAATTCATACCTCACTCAGGAGGATATTCTCCAAATCCATCCATTTGCCTGCAAATTTTGGGATATCATTTTTCTTACTTCTGTGTAGCACTCCATTTTGTAGATGTATCATAACTTGTTAATCCATTCTTCAGTTGAGGATCATCTAGGTTGTTTCCAGGTTCTTGCTATTACAAACAATGCTGCTATGAACATAGTTGAGCTAATGCCTTTGGAGTGCAAATATGCATCTTTAGGGTATATGCTCAGAAGTGCTATTGCTGGATCCTTGGGGAGATGGGTTCCCAGTTTTCTGAGAAACTGCCATACTGCATTCCAGAGTGGCTGAATAAGCTTACACTCCCACCAACAATGGAGGAGTGTTCCCCTTGCTCCACAACCTCTCCATCATGGACTGTCATCTGTGCCTTTTATCTTAGCCAATCTGACAGGTGTAAGGTGGTACCTCAAGGGTGTTTTGATTTGCATTTCTCTGATGGCTAAAGATGATGAGCACTTTTTCAAGTACATTTCAGCCATTTGTAATTCATCTGCAGAGAAATCCCTTTTTAATTCTGAACTCTATTTTTTGATTGGGTTACTCAAGGTTTTGGGCTCTAGTTTCTTGAGTTCTCTATATATTTTAGAGATCATTCCTCTGTCACTTGTAGGGTTGGTGAAAATCTGTTCCCATTCTGTATACTGTTGTTTTGTCTTATTTACTGAGTCATTGGATTTACAGAAGGTCCCACTTACTATTGTTTCAGGAGGTCCCACTTATTGTTGTTCTTAATGTCTTTGCTACTGGAGTTATAGTTAGGAAGTGGGCACCTGTGCTAATTCATTGGAGGGTATTTTGCACTTTCTTTTCTATAAAGTTCAGTGTAGCTGGGTTTATGTTGAAGTTTGATCCACTTGGATTTGATTTTTGTGCAGGGTGATAGCTTTAGATCTATTTGCACTTTTCTACACACTATCATCCAGCTATACCAACACCATTTGTTAAAGATTCTATCTTTTTTCCATTGAATATTTTGGGCCTCTTTGTCAAATATTAGGTGTTCATAGGTTTTTGGGTTAATGTTGGGATATTCATTTCAATTCAATTGATCCATAAGTCTGTTTTTATGCCACTACCAGGCTGTTTTTATTACTGTAGCTTTTTAGTATTTATAATTTGAAGTCGGGAATGGTAATGCCTCCTGAGATTCTTTTGTTGGGCAAAATACTTTTGGCAATCCTGGCTTTCCTGTTATTCCAAATGGAATTGACTATTGTTCTTTCAATGTCTGTAAAAAAATTGTGTTGTCATTTTGGTTAGGTGTGCATTGAATCTGTAGATTGCTTTCGGTAGAATTGCCATTTGTACTATGTTGGTCCTACCTATCCAGGAACACAGGAGATCTTTCCATTTTCTGATATCCACTTCATTTCTTTCTTCAGTGACTTAAAGTTTTTGTCAAATAGATCTTTTACTTCTTTGGTTATAGTTACTAAATTTGCCAAAATTATTCTGAGAATATTTCCATCAATGTTAATGAGGGAAATTAGTCTGTAATTTTCTTTCTTTGTTGTATCTTTGTGTGGCTTATGTATAAGGGTTATTGTGACTTCATAAAAAGAGTATGGCAATATTCCTTCTGTTTCTTCTGTATGAAACAGTTTGAGGAGTATTTGTAATAGCTCTTCTTTTAATGTCTGGTAGAATTCTGCACTGAAACCATCTGGGCCTGAGCTTTTTTATTTGGGAGGTTTTTAATGACACCTTCATTTTCCTTTGGTGTTATAGATTGTGTAGATCTTTAATCTGATCTAGATTTAATTTTGGTAAATGGTACCTCTCCAGAAAGCTGTCCATTTCTTCTAGGTTTTCCATTTTTGTGGAGGATGGATTTTCAAAGTATGACCTGATAATTCTCTGGATTTTCTGGGATTCTGTTTTTATGTCCCCCTTTTTGTTTCTGGTTTTGTTAATTTGGATACTCTCTCTCTGCTCTCTGCTTTTTGGTTAATTTGGATAAGGGTTTATCTATCTTGTTGACTTTCTCAAAGAACCAATGCTTTGATTCATTGATTTTTTTTGTATTGTTATTTTTGTTTCAATTGTGTTTAGTTATGTTCTAAGTTTCATTATTTCCTACTGTCTATTCCTTCTAGGTGAGTTTGCTCCTAATTGTTGAAGGGCTTTCAGCTGTGTTGATAATTCTCTTGTGTGTGATTTCTCTAGTCTTTTCATGTTCTCATCTAGTGCTATGAATTTTCCTGTGAAGAATATTTTTTATTGTATCCCATAAGTTTGGGTATGTTGTGGATTCATTTTCATTAAATTCTAGAATGTCTTTGATTTCTTGCTTGATTTCTTTCTTGACTCAGAGGTTGTTCAGTTGAGTGATGTTTAGCTTCCATGAGTTGGTAGGCTTCCTGTGATTCTTGATCTTGTTCAACTCTAATTTTAGACCATGGTGATCTGATATGGTACAAGGAGTTATATCCATTTTTTTGTACGAGTTGATATTTGCTTTATGACCTAATATGTGGTCAATTTTAGAGAAAGTCCATAGTGTGCTAAGAAATATGTATATTCCTTTTTGTTTGGGTGGAAGGTTCAGTATATATTTACTAAGTCCATTTGGGTCATAACTTCCAATAGATCCCTTATATCTCTGTTGAGTTTCTCCCTGGTTGACTTATCCAAGGGTGAAAGTGGGGTACTGAAGTCTCCCACGATTAGTGTGTCAGGTTTGATATGGGGTTTAAACTTCAGTAATGTTTCTTTTACATGAGTTGTGCCCTTTTGTTAGAAGCATAAATATTCAGGAAGGATATTTCATCTTGATGGATTTTTCCTGAGATAAATAAGTAGTAACTTTCCTGGTTTCTTTTTACTGATTTTAGATTAAAGTCCATTTATTTTATTAGAAAATAAAATGGCTACAACAGCTTGTTTCTTAGGACGATTTGATTGGAAAGTCTTTTACCAACCCTTTACTCTGTGCCTGTGTCTGTCTTTAAAGTTGGGGTATTTTTCTTGTATGCAGCCAAAAGATGGTTTCTGTTTTTGTATCCATCATGCTTGGGTGTGTCTTTTAATAGGTGAATATCCCATTGATATTAAGGGATATTAATGACCAATGATCAATATTTTCTGTCACTTTTGGTAGTAGTTTTTATTTCCTTTTTGGTGGGGTTCTTCTGTGGGCTTATCAATTGTTTTTTGGTTATATGGATGTTTCTTGTTTCCTTAGGTTGGAGCTTCCCCTCTAGGTCTTTTTGTAGAGCTGGATTTGTAGTTAGGTATTATTCAAATCTGATTATGTCGTGAAATATCTTGTTTACTCCATCTATGTTGATTGATAGTTTTGCTAGGTACAGGTTGGCATCCATGCACTTTAAGCGTGTGTATAATGTCTGACCGGGACCTTCTTGCTTTCATTGTTTCATTGAATAGTCGGGTGTTACTCTGATGGGTCTGCCTTTACAAGTGATGTGGCCTTTTTCCTTTGCAGCTCTTAGTATTTTTCCTTTTGTTCTGTACATTTCGTGGCTTGATTATTACGTGGTGAGCAGACTTTTTATGTGGGTCTAGTCTATTTGGTGTTCTGTAAGCTTCTTGTATTTTTATAGGCATTTTCTTCTTTAGGTTGGGGAAGTTTTCTTCTATTATTTTGTTGAATATATTTTCTATGCCTTTGAGCTGGTATTCTTCTCCTTTGATTCCAATTATTCTCAGGTTTGGCCTTTTCATGGTGTCCCAAATTTCGTGGTCATTTTGTATTATGACTTTTTGGTTTTAGTGTTTTCTTTAACTGATGTATCCAGTACTACTATTTAGTCTTCCACCCCAGAGATCCTCTCTTCGATCTCTTGGATTTTGTTGGTTATGCTTGAATCTGTGGTTCCAGGTCTTTTTTTTTTTCAGATTTTTCTATTTCTTGCTTTGTCTCAGTTTGTGCCTTCTGTATTGCTTGTAGCAATTCTTCTTAATGCCGTGTTCCTAAAAGCAATCAGTACCTCTGCCCTGTGTTTTTCATGATATCATAATGCCTGGCTTTCCTCTGCTTTTGTACTCTGAAGTTTCAATATATGTTCCATCAAGAAACAAGCAACTCTCCTACTTGCTTGCTTTGAAAAAATCTATGAAACTAAGATCTTTAAAATGTTCACTCAACATAAGCATATGAGTTTCAGATTAACCAATAACAACCAGGTTTTTAAGTGTTCCCATAACCTTCACAGAGCCTGAGTAATTTTAGAATTCTTAATCCATCTGGCCTCTCTTCTGTGAATAACTCCAGTTTGTCATATGCCAAACTGTACATTCCATTCCCCCAGCAATATAGATACATTCATATTTACCAATTGGAATGTGACCTATGCAGTCTACTTAGGATGACTCACTGGAGTTTTATCTATAAAAGTTAAGAAACAAAAAGCACTTTTCCTCCCCCATATAAATAATAAACACAGGGACACACATCTGACAGCCATCACATACTATGAGAGGATCACATGATCAAACTTGTAAGGAAAAGCAACTGTGTTTGTCAAAGCATCACCCTGCAGGATTCAATATTCCACAGAACAGTGGGCCAGGTAGAAACTCCTCAACAGCAGAGCTCTGAGTCTGTGATAAATTTCTTTCTGTACACATATATACAAAGATGGAAATGTCCTGCCTTGGAGAAGGGTTTTGTATTTTAAACACTCAAGAGCTGATTAGAACTTTAAAAAGGAGTTAAATGGTCAGGGTTTTTAAAAATACTTTTATTTATTATTTGGTGATTTTATATCATGCACCCCATCAAACTCAGTTATCAGTCCTCTCAGTTTCATGCTCACTCTTATAACCTCCCCATTTACAAAAAAAAAAAAAAAAAAGCCCATTCATGCTGCTCATTTACTTACTGTAGCATAATTAAACTCCCTGTGGCCTGCCCCCTAAAAAGGACAAGTCCTTCCTCACACACACCTGTGCCAGAGGCCATCAATGCAGAAGTGAAGCACTGTGTCATTTAGTTATGTTCTAGCCTTGAACTCTTATATACAATGACTTTTTTTTAAGTCCACTAATGAGTGCTCAGCTTAAATAATGTACTTCTGGTATGGAAGGGCTTCTTAAAGAGTATTTACAGAAGAGTCATTTTCCTGTTAAAAGGCTGGGTCTCAAGGAAGCATCTCTTCTGGCTCAAACAATGCCACATCTATTATGAGAGGAGGATGTTTTCATTTTTAATTGCATTCTTGTGAGTTGTAACATTTCTCTGATATTTTTAAATATTTAGATTGTAAAAGATCTCAAAAAGCCAGTTCTTTAAACAAAAACAAAAGCACTCAGCACCTGACCACTTTTTGCACTAAAACATCAATTTTACTTCATCAAATTGCCAAAGTGACTGTGAACACTACCATATTCATACCTGCTATGATGTCATCAGTGAGACAGTGAAAAAGACACTAAAATACTGAACATGCATGGTTCATCTGCTATGTTCTGCTAGCCAAACAGAACCGATGACCAGATGGCTCCATGTCTCTGTGGCCTCCCACATATGTTCCTATTTCATAGCATTAACTGTCACTACTCCTTTTTAGCTCTCAAAACTCCATTTATATCAATCCTAGCAATGGGAGACATATAATAAATCTTGGCAAGAATCACTTAATCCATTTTAATTATCTAACACGTGATATTTTCATATCAACTTTAAAATAACACAGTCAGTCTTAATTTGGGAGAGGGGACTTCCAGTGAAAAGGGTTTTGCATATAATCTCAGAATCTAGATTTCAAAAAAAACTTATGCCTTTTGCTCTAATAAAAATTATTCCCATAATTTCTTTAAGGCTGTGGTAAGAAAATAAAGCACACCATTTTCAATGAGTGCCTCACTTATAAAATCATGGTTCCATGTGCAGCCTACTTTTTAAACAAATCAATAGGATCTAGGGAAGTCAGTAACTTATGAAGTTATGAATTAACCTAAAGTATTTTGAAAGAACAATTACTAATTGTTTGTGGCTTGGCTTCCTTGTCCAAACTAAAGGACCATCACTTAATTTTTTGTAACATCTTTCTTCAGAGAAGCTATGTAAAGACATTTGTCATTTGTCCCCATGAGGCAGTTTTGAGTTTGAAGGAGATACATCCTTGATTTTTCATTTTTGAAATGCATTTGTATGTTTCTAGATAAATAAAGTGAAGATAAATTTGAAAAGCCTAGTTATCTCATAATAATTCAAAGATTCAAGTATGAAAAATAAAATGGCTAAAGGCCCAAACTAAAGAGAAATGTTATAAACAATAGGTATCCTCTTTAGTTTCTTCCTATTTAAAAAGGGGTATATCTGCTATATGTAAAAAAAGAAAAGAAGGGGCAAAAATTTAGCTGCAAATAGTATCTGGCGTTCTATAATATGAGAAGCAAAAAGTTTATCTATCACAAGAATATGACAGTGAGTCACCAAAACCACAAGCTGCTTTATTCTTCACAGATATCAGATAAAACGTACTTTCTCTTAAACAGCAAACTACACTGGGGAAAGGCACTGAGGGCTTAAGACTAGTGTCATGACTCCTAAGAGAAAAGAGTCAGACTCTGGGGCACACTGCTAAAGATCTGAGTGGGGTTAGCAGTAGAGGTAAAATACAAGAAAGAGAAAATCAGCTGTGGAATGAATTATGCACACAAGAAATATACCTTCAGAGGGTCTTGATAGCATTAACTAAATCTAAATGCAAATGTATAATTAAAAATAAGAAGTATCTTCAAAAATAAGATTGTAAGTCAAGTAACATCTAGAAATCCCCTTATTTGCTCATTGTGTATACTCTATTAGCCCATGAGTGAATGTCAGGGAAAGAAATTGTGCTCTTTCCTGCCTTGGTCTTAGTTTTATAGGCAACATGAAGTAGATGCCAATCAAAAAGGATTACAGTGAAAAAAGCTTATTGAAACAGAGCTGACAGTAAGTCTTGTTGTTCTGCTCTCTGAAGATGCCTTTTGATAGCTGTGTCAGGCAGAAAGCACACACAAAATGCTCAGGATGAAATTTGTGCCCCATGGCACTGATGCAGCGACCAGTGATGGGTTGCCCACAGCCATGGCAGAGGGTCCCTCGGCGGTGATGGTAATGGAGTTCACAGAATGGACGGCCATCTAGTTCAAAGAAGGAGCCAGAAGAAAAACTGCAGAAGCAGTCCTAAGGATGGAATAAACATAAACAAAAGAAATGCATGTCAAAAAATAATGCCACCAAATAAAATTTTCATCTTCAAAATCTGGGCCAGTTGTAGAATTTATCTCAGGTCTTTGACAAAGCCTTAATTTACACATTTGCAAAACAGACCAGCAAATGCCCACAATTGGTGCTGTGTACTATTTTTCAAATAAATAAAACTAACATGGATCTAATATAAAATTGACATCTTGGATTAGAAACCACCCACTTGGTAGCAGCTAGTTCTCTCAGGAAAGAATACTCTTTGATTTTCCCTAAAACTGAAAGTATTTGAGCATACAAACCCCACAAACAAAGCACTCTGGGTGCCAGACAGTGTTCATGGCTGAAAGGTAGTTTTCCAACACAGGGCGGTTGCAGCCACCACACTTAGGTGAGAACATGGCTAAGAAATCTTTTCGGCAATATGGCTTCTTGTCCTTTTCATGAAAGCCTGAAGAGATAAAATAAAAAATTAATAGTTAAAGTCTTTGAGCCCTTTAAAGCTACATTAGAAGTAGAGATAAGACCATTATTGTAACCTCCCCCAATTTTAGTTTCCCCATGTTCAAAAAGGAGATAAGCAGGTGTCTTTTAGCACTGAACTTGGATCATAGTCTAAGTAAGAGTTATTTCTCCTTAACACCTTTATCCAAAGTGTTCCCTTGGCCTGGCATTGATACGATTATGTTTCAGTTCAATGGTCATCTTCTCAGAGGCATTAACCCAGCCCTTCTCTGTCAGTTCATCTGTCTTCATTGTCTCTATAGCATTTACTTTATCTTAAATCATTGTTATAGTCTACCTTCTCTAACTGAACAATAACTCTGAGAGAAACTAGATACCATTGGTCTTGCTACCACTATCGCTCCAATATTTAAAGTATTTTAAAATAAAATAACAATAAACAGTAATTATCCTTGATAAAAAGTTATCCATAGCAAACTAGTCAGTGGAAGAGATAAAATTCACATCGCACCCTCTAACTTAAATGCATCCTTAACTTGACTTCTTCATGGGAACTGATAGGTCAAGTAAACACACGAATATCTTAACTGTATAATAAGAAACCACCCTTGCCTCACCAGCCTAGTGATATATAACAAAGTATATTTAGTAGATTTGTTCAAGCTGCCTACTTAAGAAACACTGTAGAAATTATAGATCACAACACTGTAATAGGATGTCAGGGGGTATGATCCAAATCACATAGCTGCTGATTTTGCCTTTAGATCTTGTCACTGATAGATGTAGCTTGCTTCACTCAATTATGCCTTCTCTTAAAATAAAAGGGGGATGAGTTTGCAAAATTATAATGTCTATGAATCTAAGAATACGAACTATACCTGTCCTGTATTATTCCTCTGAATCCTACAGTTTCAAAAAACTTGCTTTATTTTTCTCTCTTTTTCTTTTCTGACCCATTAAAAAGATTGCTAGAGTGTGTTTTAAGAAAAGTGAATGTCAAACTGCTCAAGAATAAAAACCAAACCAAACCAAAAAAAGCACCCACAGGCATCTTTCTTGGTTTTGTATAAAAATGTAATCTTTTTAATTTCAGCATGCTTCTTTAACTGGGGATTTGTTAAAATGTAGATTGCTGGATCCCCACCCCTGAAGGGATGTTATGCAGTGTGTCTGAAATGGTACTCGAGATTTTGCATTTTTAACATGCCCCCAAGTGATGTAAATTGGTATTTCTTAAGAAAGCTGCAAGACATGTCACCTAACCTAGGTATGAACCCCATTTAGGAATCTGCAGAGCAGTTGGTCTCCAGAGTGAGACAGTAAGAGAGTACCAGAATCTCAGGAGGGGAAACAAAGCAATCCACCAAACTTGCTTTAATGTTCCCATACTTAGTAAACCAACAAATTGGGAAAGTTTCAGCATTACTGTCCCAAAGGCTCTCTCTGGGGCCAATTACCTCAAGAGAATGAATGAGAGACATTGACAATTAAAAGTTACCACAGAGAGAGGAAGAGTGTTTTCACTCCTGTGTAACTCTTAGGCACAGGGGAAATTATAGAGCACCTCCATGACCCAGGATAATGAACAATTAAAAAGAAAGATTGGTAGCACTGAGGACATTGTCCCCTAGGAAAAATGTTAAGGATCAATGGATTTAGAAACTTGAGTCTTAAAGAGGGATTCTCTGAATTGAAGAAGACAGATGAATTTAATTTCCCAGGAGGTTCCATGGTTTAACTGTTATCATTAAAATTCTGTATATGTCTATGTAGCCTGAATAAAAGTCAGGATGCTATCTAATTAATGAACTGACCATACAGCTGGAGACCCATTTAAAAAAATCAAGAAAAAGGACACTATAACCCAAAAAGGACCTTCTAACAAATAAATGGTTCCATTGCCACATGCCTCTACTAATATATGTTTTCAATGTAATTTTATGCTTATTTCAAATTATAATGAGCCAATGAACCCTGTCAAGTTAAAAAGTGCACAACTCAAGATCAATGAAACTAAGTATGCTTTCTAGTCATCCTAAGGGTTGGGCATTTTTCTTTTGTACATACCTATGGATTTTTCAAATGTGCCCTTACCTGTTTCTAGGCAATTTCTATATTATAATTAACAATTAACAGTGTTGTCCACTCTTTCCTTACAGGTCATCAATGATAAGCCAAAGTACAATTCCACCAAAATCCAACTTAGGGAAACACTGAGTTTAATGGGTTTATAAAGTGGGGTTAACCCTGTTGCAACCACATCACCAGAATGTCTCCCTGAACATATATAACAACTTTTATATAGCTTAATAGACTGAGGTTCCTCTTCCACTATCCCACATTGTATGGCCTAGCATCTCTCAAGAATATGAGACCATGTACCACTAGAGCAGAAGCACATTCAGCTGACCAGGAAGTGACCTTCCCTAGCCTCCTTTTCTATCAAGGAGTTCAGGCAGTCAACAAGCCCCATTAGAGTCTCTTGGAGGAAGCCACCCTAATCAGATGAAGAAGCTGTTATGCTTGGAAGAAAGCATTCTGCAACAGATGGTATTCATTTAAAAACTATTCATTAATTTATTCTAATTAATTCTCATATTTCTATTGCTACTCATACAAGACATTTTAGTGTGATTTAGATTTACTCAATAAGAAATGCTGCTTAACTAACATAAAATGTAGACATGAAAGACCTAATGATTTACTAAGTACTTTAAACATGCTCCAATGCAAAAGAAATCACCACAACAAACTTGGCTAGGACATTATGTCAGGGCTACTGTATCTGGTCCTATTGCCTAGTAAAGCACAGTGGTTTTCAGAAAGTAAGATCTAGGGACAGAAAAAGTGAGACTCCGTCTAAGAGCAGTTAGAATATGTTGGCAAAAGTATGGTGTGGAACTTACAGAAATGAGACCTGATTTCAAATTCCATCCATTCAACTTTCTAGTTTTACTTTAGGGCAGATGTCTCAGTCAATAAAGTGCTTGCCTTATAAACACAAGACAAGGAACTGAGTTCAATCATCAGATAGAACCCACCAAGTAAATAAATAGGTAAGCAAGCAAGCAAGCAAACAAGCAAACCAGGCATAGTGACACACACTGGTAATTCAGAACTGGGGAGACAGACAGTTGGCATCTTGGGGCTCAATACAACCAGCCAATCACACTTGAAAAGTGAGTCACACTTTATCTAACAGGAGAGAGAGAGAGAGAGAGAGAGAGAGAGAGAGAGAGAGAGAGAGAGAGAGAGAGAGATCATTTGGAATCTGAGGAATAACACCTAAAGTTTCCTTCTAGCATGCGCATGAATGCATGTATGCACCTGGGAAGTATAGGTCATCATCACCAACATAGTAAACCTGAAGCCAGCCTGAGCTTCAGGACACTTTGCTGCTCCAAATACAAAATGAGCAATAAAAGGGGGCAAGATATCAAGAAATTCAGAAAAATACAAATCCTTGAAAACTGTTAACATGGGTCATACAGAGAAGATAAAGCATGGCTGGAGAGATGGTTCAGGGGGTAAAGGAATTTACTGCTAAGCCTGAAGACCTATGATCAATCATTGGGACTCACATGGCAAAAGGAAAGAGCAGACTCACACTTGTCTACTGACCTCCAACATGTACATCATGGCATGCTGACATTCACAGACAAAATTAAACTGCAATGAAAATTTGGGTAGTATACAAAATGAAAATAAAATGTTAATGAAAATTTCTCAATTAGGAAAGCTGAATGCAGTTTTAATAATTATGAGTCCAAACAGTTCCCACTGTCTATTACTATAGAACTCCATGTCAAGGCAACTCAAGAGCAGTGACAGAACAAAAACATGTTAGTAATTATCTAAATTATAATAGAATCATAAAGAAAAGGAGAAAAAGGAAGGATATGCCACTATGTACTATCAGTAAGAATGTTTTTGGTGATTGTTTTTGTTTGTTTGTTTGTTTTATAATGTAAATTATAGGAGTGGCTTCTAATTTGACAAAATTAAGGCTGAAAGGAATGCCCACTTTCACTGTTGGGGTCCTCAATATGAGAACTCCCAGTAATTGTGTGCAAAGTACTCCTCAAATTTAGACAGGACTGGAGCAAAGTTGGAAAAGCCATTGGTAGGTTCTGTGCCCCACCCTGTCACAGAACACAGGGACTATTGGAAACTATCTAGTAGAGGCTCAGGGTGCTCTAGAATACCTAAGTGTAACATCTAAGAAATAAGTTGAGGTCTCCACTGGGACAGGGGAAAGATCATTTTAAAAAGCTGGCAAGTTGTCAGCTTCTCTGCCATTGAAACTCTCCTACCTGGTTAAACTCAGTGGGTCTCAACAATCAAACAACAACAACAAATCAACAACATAAAGTCATCGGTGTGGAGATGGAGAAGGGAAGAGGTAAAATGAGGTAGATGGGAAACTAAAGAAGGAAGTTAAGCAATCAGGATGCACATTATACATGTGTAAAGTTATCAAACATATTCAAAGAAAAAAGAAATGAAGTCCAGGGAACAAAGGATCTAAGACAAAGGTAGTAACAGCAGATTGCAGGGGTACTTTGGGGAGAAGGACCAGAATGACTACTACTTAGCAGGACAAAAGCATTTCAGGCTGGAGTAGGAAGGTTGGCCTCTCTTGGCAGATCACTAATAGAATAAAATGAAGCAGACTTATTAGCAGATACAGCTGACTGTCTTGATAAAGATTTCATAGTTTTATCAGGTAAATTAGCAAGTATAGTGAAAACTAAGCTGGATGAAAGCAACTCAAATTTTCATTCCATGAAAAAAGATTGGTTCATACCTTTAAGTAATAGGGACACACGTTGTGTGTTTGTGGAAGGGGGTGAGGGGTATGTGTGTTTACATGTTTATGTGAGTACAAGTATGTACATTCCATGATTCATGTATAGAGACCATGACAGCCTCTGGTGTTGGTTCTTTCTTTCCATGTTTGAGGCAGTCTCTTCTGTTTGCACTGTGTACATTAGGCTAGCTGGCCTGTGAGCTTCTAAAAATGTTCTGGTAGGAACACTGGTATCAGAGGCTTGTGTCAGCAGGCCTAGATTTTAAGCAGAATCTAGGGATTCAAACTCTGGTCTTCTTCATACTTGTGCAGCAAATGCTTCATCAGCTTGAGACCTATTTTTAAACAATGAATTTTTCACTTCTTTAATTAAAAAAAATAAATTTAAGCCAAAAATAGTAATGTTAATGAGGCCCTTAATGTGCATGACAGCTGAATGGCATGAGCAGTTTATGGGACCTCTGGCAGTAGAAACAGAATTTATTCCTGGTGCAAGAATTGGCTTCTTGGGGCCCATTTCCAACAGAGGAACACCTGCCTCAGCCTTGATACTGGGAAGAGCGGTTTTGTTCTGACTTCAGCTGGATATGGCAGACTGCACTGACTCACCCTGGGAGTCCTCACCCTTTCTGAGGAATGGTTGGGGTGGGGAGAAGCTGGAAGATTACTGGGAAGAGGAGAGTAAGGAGGAATAGTGGTGGGTATATTAAAAAAAAAAAACTTTTAAATTAAAAAAAAAAGTAGTAATGTTAGGGAAAGGTTGCGAGATGACATCTAGGCATGAAATGAGCTTGTAAGTGGCAGTGCTGAGAACAGAAATTCAGCAGACAGCAGTCTCCAAGGGATAGTTAGTGCTCCTGGTCTTCCCATCTCTCACCCTGGGGTTGATTGTAGCCTCCCCTCTTACCTTCTGCACCAAACACCTCTCCACAGTGAGAGCAGAAGAAGTGCTCTGGGTGCCATGTCTGGTTCATCGCTGTCAGCACTTTCTGAAAACAGGATACATGGAGAGGTATTAGAAGGCTTCAGAGTTGTAAAACATGTCCAGAGATCTTAATGAGTGATTAGACACTGGAGGGGTGGCGAGTTACTCACATCCATGATAGGAGCAGCACAGTAGGCACAGCGTGGAGAGAATAGGTGATGGTAGTCCTTGATGCAGTAGGCGAAGCCATTCCTTTCAAAGAAAGGACTCGAGCCAATCTCCTCCTTGCAGTGAGTGCAAACAAAGTGTTCTGGGTGCCAGGATTGCCCCAGAGCATGGATTACCTGGGGATATCACAGAGCCTGACATGGCAGTGTAGCAGAATATACCTTTAAAGGCTGCATTCCTTGCAGCCAAGACCTAGGTTACACTAAGGCCATCTGAGACCATGCTTAAAAGATAATAAAAGGAACATGTCATCCTTACTAACCAAGAAACCAAGAGGAATTTACTCCTGGACTCTAAGCACTTTGCCTCTCAACCTTACAGAGTCAAATTGGAAAGCCCTATATACTGTGATTTGGTGAAAATGATTCAGAGCAAGTCTCTGTTTAAAGTTACATTTAGGTGAAATTGCAATGAATAAATTTAAGTCCAAAAATGTCTGGAGAGAAAACATAGAAAAAGATCATCTCAGTAACAGCTGCAAATAAAAATGGTTAGGAATTCAAACTCAGAAGTGAGACTGTCTGGATTCAAATGTTCCCTTTTCTTCTGTGTTACTATACCTTGGTCTTGGCAGCCAATGTCTCTCAGCCCTTAACTTTCTTGCTTTTGCAAAAGACATGATAATAAAACTGCCTTAAAAGGTTGATTCAACTATTAAATGCAGGAATACTTAAAGACTACTTAGCTCAGGGTCCAGAATACTATAAGCAGTCAGTGGTTGTTAACAATTATTAAAATATCTTAGAATACAAAGAGAAAGAACTATTCTTGGACAGCCACACAGAGAGACCAATTGAACCAGTATCCTGGATCACCCCACCTTCCCAGCAATTGGCTTATGGCAGGAAGCACAGTGGCCCTTGGGCACTGTGGTAATCCCAAGATCTTGCAGTTCCTGTTCCAAATCCCCAAGCATTGAGTCCAGCGATGCCTTGTGGTCCTGCTTGTCTGGTAAATGTTTTCTGCTGTCATCTGCTGTCACTGAAACCTTGGACAAGGAAAAAAAAATCATTAATAGAAATCAGCCTATGTGTGCTTTTAGTCTTTTTTTATTTTGACATTTGCTATACAACCTATCCTTATCTGATCTTCCCATAACCTTCCTTCAAGGAAATGGAGACACATAACATAAAATCAAATAAAAATACTTTTATTTCCATTTCATTTTAATTTCCTTGAGTAAAATAAAAAACTGATCATTTGTCATTTATTTGTAAATCTTGTGTCTGCCAAAAGAGTGAGTGTATGAAGATTATGCTTATAGTCTTTGTAGCTCTTAAAGTGACCCCAGGTAAAAATTATTCATCTCTTCCCTTTATTCATTTATTAATTGCCAAGCACCTAATTTGTCATAGATAGTATTCTGAGAACGTGTTATGAAGCAGTGTATAAGATACCAAGTTTCTAGCCTCATGGAAACTTCATTCCATGAGTGGCAAGTAATCAACATATGCTGCGAGTGAGATAAGAAAAGTTCTATGTCATATGACAGATAGCTGTAATGGAGGGTGGTATGATGAGTACAGACTGATTTAAGAGAAAGTACTTCTGAGGAAGTGATACTTGAGCACATGTACTAAAGGACCCAGAATGACATTAGAGAGATGGTCATTCCTAAGAGAAAGAAGGCCCCAGGGATAAAACCATTTGGCACACTGGAAGAAAAGTTACAAGATCAACAGGGCCAGAACAAAAGCACTAAGATTGAACATACAGAGGACAGAGTATGAGAAGAAAGGCAAAGGTCATTTAGGTTCTTTGTGGCAAAAGATTGATTTATATATTAAGATGATAAGTGCAACTGAAGAGCAGGAAATCTGAGAATGAGGGAAGCAGATATGCAAGACTTTGTAATGATTTGTGTGATGCTTACAGCCAGTGTTAAGAGAAAAGGTAGTGATACTGCATCTATTCAGAGACACATCCAAACACATTATAAATCACTCAAGTCAGTTTTATACAGACACACACACACACACACACACACACACACACACAGAGAGAGAGAGAGAGAGAGAGAGAGAGAGAGAGAGAGAGAGAGAGAGAGAGTTTATTTTTTCTTTCATCATTTCATATCATTTTCTTTATGTACTGTTGCTACCATCTACCTACATAATGTTTATCTGGTCAGACAGATATACAGTGGCTCTCCACAGCCTATCCATAAAATTTTTTTATCATCAAATGGATAATCATAGCTTCACAGCCACTACCCTCACTTTGTCTTCCGAATCTTATTTTCTGTTTCCCAGTGAAAAGCCTTCTTGTCAAAGCAGGAAGGGAGCCATCACCTTTCTTCTGAATGGTTCTGCTAATATCTGCCTTCAGGCCTCTAGTTATTCAATCTTCCCTGCCTATTATAGCCTCACATCATTTTACCACTCATGCTCATTTCCCTTCAAAAAGTTGATTCTAACACAGATTTCTTTCCTCCCTTATATATAATGGAAGTTAGTGTTTGAGAGGTATATGTCCAAAGAATTAATGTCAAGAAGTACCAAAATAGATACTGGTTTTATATTTGAAAAATAACTAAGTAATAATATAATAAAATATCCTCCACATTTATATCTCTTTGCTTGTATATTCCAAAATACTTCTAGAAACATGTTAAAGTATATTCTGATGACCTGCAGGGGGCAGAATGGGACAATCCAGGAAAAATGATATAGAAATGGTTTACTGTAAATATTTTTGTACTTTTGATTTTTGTTCATTTTTTCTATTTCTTAGTTTTAAAACATACATTTTAAATTAAAATTTGAATACACCAAAACATACTTCCAAATGACTTTCTCCAGTCAACTAAATGTAATCTAGGAAAATAAATGCTACCTTAGATTCCAAAGCAGGAGATAAAGGACTGACCAATACCTCACTAACTTGGTGCCTCTCTGGAACCCAGAGATTTTACCATCCACACTGTACATACCTTGGCCTGCATTTCACTTAGGTGGGCCATGAGCTCATCCAGCTGAGCAGCTGCTGAGATTTTAGGAGGTGGTACTGATTCTTTTGGCTCTTGGACCTCACTACAGATAGAAGAAAAAAAAAGTTATACTAACATATGAAAACTGAAATAAGTATTAAGTCACATATAAAATATCAGAGGATACTATTTACATATTAACTCATTTGATATAAATCTAAAAACCAAAAAAAGGGAGTATTTTTAAAATAGCTACTAATCTATATTTTTGGAAAAAAGGGCCTCTCTGTATTATGTATCTGTGTGGTGATATTTTGTGCTCTAACAAATAAAGCTTGCCTGGAGATCAGTGAACTAACTAGCCATTAGTTAACTTTAGAGGCCAGGCAGTGGTGGCACACACCTTTATTCCCAGCACTTGGAATCTCATGCCCTCAGTTCTAGTACTTGAGTGGTAGAGACAAAAAGTGATATGAGTGGTTGGCAAGATGAATATAAGGTAGGAGGAGACAGGAGCTCAGGCCCTTTCAGGCTGAAGAGTCCTAGAGGTAAGAGGTAGCTGTGGCTTGCTCCTCTACTTCTTTGATTTTACAGTATTTACTCTGATATATGACTCCAAGTTTTTAGTATCAAGACCAATTAGGACCATGCTACATATCTATTCCCTTCTTGGCTATCTAAATAAATAAATAAATAAATAACCTATTTGTTCTTGAGTGTATGAAGAAAAATACTGAAGCTGTCTCCAATTATTAGTTCCAGCAACCTTAGAAAAAGCTTTGAAGCACAGCTTGCATTTTAATAAAAACGTCTAAAATTATACATTATACACAATAAAAAATTTAGAGGTAACTAAGGGACCTGAATGAACATTCCTCTAAAATTGGCTAAAAGTCATCAGATATACAAAAAGGTGTTCAACTTCATTAATTGCTAGGAAAATGCAAAACAATGTTACTATGAGATATCACTTTATACCGATCATAGCATGAGGCAAATTCTGGCAAAAGTGTAGTAAAATGAAAGCAATGTAAACTTCCAGGGCTCTGAAGGTTGGTGTAGTCACCATGAGAAACAATGTTAAGGCTTCTATCATATGACTCAACAGTCCCTCTTCTGTGAAGGAACTGAAACTAACACCTTGTAAAGAAGTCTATGATCCTATGTTCCTTACAGTGTTACATATATAGCCAAGATATGGAAATAACCAAAATGTCTATGGATGGTTGAATGAATGCTTAGGAAATTAAACTGTGATGAAAAACACAGACACTGGAATATAATTCAATTTTAGAAAAGACAGATATTTGATATTTGATTCAGCATAGATAAACCTAGCAGACATTGTACAAAAATGAAATAAGGTAAAATAGTAAAACATTGCATGACTATATTTATGTGTTTACATGCTGAATGTAAAAAGATTAAATATATAGAAATATAAAATAAAACAATGGTTGCTAGGAGTGAGAAAGTGGACAAGAAGTGAAATATTGGCCAGAGGACCAAAAATAGCAGATATGTATCTAGAGATCTAATGTACAAGTTGGGGTTCATAGGCAATAAAATTATGCATATTTGAAATTACTACTAAATTTAAAAATTTGTTCATTTGCTTCTTTAAATCAGCTTAAGCGCATTAATAATAACCTTAAGGTCACCAATAATCAGTAAAGTGCTTCTCATTGGTGCCATCTGACCAAAAGCAAGCCTATATTTGTATTTTCTTCTTTGCTTTCCTATTGTTGTCTATAACTCCTAATGAAGTGTTTCTACTATGTGTTTCTAGAACAGAACAGGATGAGTAAAGAATGAGGAATACTTTACAAAATCTTAAACAGAGTTTTGAAAGGGATTAAGTCGCTAACTGAAACTGACCACAACTGACACAGATATTAAACAAATCAATGCAATCAAGCAATATCCATATGTTTTATTCAGCATTTATAGTACATATTATTTTATAAGGTTGCTAGTAGCCTTTATTCTGTTTTTATCAAATGATTATCATGACTACACATCCATTACTCAGGTCAGAAGTACATAACTTAAGAATATCCTTAGATGCTGAAAAAGCCTTTGACAAAATCCAACACTCCTTTATGATTAAAGCCCTGGAGAGATCAGGAATACAGGGAGAATATCTAAATATAATAAAGGTGATTTACAAGAAGCTGACAGCCAGTATCAAACTTAGTGGAGAAAATCTCAAAGCAATCCCACTAAAATCAGGAACTAGACAAGGATATCCTCTCTCCCCTTATCTATTCAATATAGTTCTTGAAGTTTTAGCTAAAGCAATAAGAGAACGAAAGGAGATTAAGGGGATACAAATTGGAAAAGAAGAAGTGAAGCTATCTATATTTGCAGAGGATATGATTGTATACATAAGTGATCCACAAAATTCTTCTAAGAAACTGCTACGTCTAATAAACACCTTCAGCAATGTAGCAGGATACAAGATTAACTCAAAGAAATCAGTAGCCCTTCTATACACTAAAGATAGAAGAGCTGAAAAAGAAATAAGGGAAACATTACCCTTCATTTTAGCAGTAAATAGTATTAAATACCTTGGAGTAACTCTAACCAAAGAAGTAACAGACCTATTTGACAAAAATTTTAAATCACTGAAGAAAGAAATTGAAGAGGATATCAGAAAATGGAAAGCTCTCCCATGTTCCTGGATTGGTAGGATCAACATAGTAAAAATGGCAATTCTACCAAAGGCAATCTACAGATTAAATGCACTGCCCATCAAAATCCCAACACAATATTTTTTGGACCTTGAAAGAACAATACTCAATTTCATTTGGAATAACAGGAAAGCCAGGATTGCCAAAACAATTTTACTCAACAAAAGAACCTCAGGAGATATCACCATCCCTGACTTCAAGTTATACTATAGAGCTACAGTAATAAAAACAGCCTGGTACTGGCATAAAAACAGACTTGTAGTTCAATGTAATAGAATTGAGGATCCAGACATTAACCCAAAAACCTATGAACACCTGATCTTTGACAAAGAGGCCCAAAATATTCAATGGAAAAAAGATAGTATCTTTAACAAATGGTGTTGGCATGGCTGGATGGAAGTATGTAGAAAAATGCAAATAGATCCGAGCCTGTCACCCTGCACAAAACTCAAATCCAAGTGGATCAAAGACCTCAACATAAACCCAGTCACTTTAAACTTGATAGAAAAGAAAGTGGGGTGCTCGCTTCGGCAGCACATATACTAAAATTGGAACGATACAGAGAAGATTAGCATGGCCCCTGTGCAAGGATGACACGCAAATTCGTGAAGCATTCCATATTTTTAAGAAAGCAAGCAAATGTATGACCTGCCATAAGCGGTATAAAATTCAAAAAAAGGTCCGAGAACATCATCGAAAATTACGGAAGGAAGCTAAAAAACGGGGTCACAAAAAGTCCAGGAAGGACTCTGGAGTTCCAAATAGTGCTCCCTTTAAAGAGGCTCTTGTTCGTGAGGCTGAGCAGGGGAAACAGCAGCTTGAAGAACTAAAGCAGCAGCAGAAACTTGAGAGGAAAAAAAAACAAGAGGGGAAAAGAAAACTTGAGGTTAATCCCAGTGATGAGCAATCTAATGTGGACCCTCAGCAGGAATTTGAAGAACCCAAAAGCAAAAAAGCTAAATTAGGAAAACAGAATCCAAAGAACATTCATTGTCAGGAACTTAAAAAGGTAATTGAGGCCTCTGATATTGTGTTAGAGGTTTTGGATGCCAGAGATCCTCTTGGTTCCAGGTGTCCTCAAGTAGAAGACACTATTGTCCAAAATGGTTATAAAAAGCTGGTGCTTGTATTAAATAAATCAGATCTAGTAACAAAGGAGAATTTGGAGAACTGGCTAAGTTATTTGAATAAAGAAATGCCAATGGTGGTGTTCAAAGCCTCAACAAACATGAGGAGCAGAGCAAAGATACACAAGGCAAAGAAGAAAGTTCCATTACAAAGTAAAATCTGCTGTGGCAAGGAAGCTCTCTATAAGCTTCTTCAAGGTTTTCAGCAGTCATGTGGAAAAGATATTCAGGTGGGAGTAATTGGTTTCCCAAATGTGGGAAAAGCAGCATCATTAATAGCTTAAAACAAGAATGGATATGTAATGTTGGAGTTCCCATGGGACTTACAAGGAGCATGCAGATTGTCCTTTTGGACAAGCAGATTACAATCATAGATAGTCCATGCTTCATCATTTCACCATGTAACTCCTCTGCAGCAATTGCTCTACCGAGTCCAACAAGCACTGAAGTACTAAGACCACTATAGGCTGCCAGTGTCATTCTGTCCCAGGCTGATAGTCAGCAGGTGGTATTAAAATACACTGTCCCTGTGTATAAGGATTCTCTGGATTTTTTTTAACTAAGCTTGCTCAGAGAAGAGGTTTGCACTAAAAAGGTGAAAGCCCACATGTTGAAAGTGCTGCTAAACTGCTATGGTCTGAGTGGACAGGTGCCTCATTAGGTTGCTACTGCCATCCTCCTACATCCTGGAATCCTTCTCCACATTTTAATGAGAATATTGCAGCAAACATGAAGAAAGACTTTAATCTAGAAGAACTAGAGACAGATAATGCACACAGCATACAAGTTCTCAAGGGCCCTCATTTAACTAATAGAATACTTTTCCGGTCTTCGGGCCTGACAAATGGAATAATAGAAGAAACAGAAATACCTGAAGAATTGCCAAGACAGAGAGAAAACAAACAGGATGGTAAAGATCAAGGAAATGTCGATGGTGAAAATAATGCAGAGAGCTCAGATGTACCCACTATTGAAGAAACCAGGGAGATGCTTGCCTGAGGACTCAACAGCAAGTAAGCCATCTGACAGATCATTTGCCTTGGATAAAATGAGTGAAGAGGATGATGATGCCTATGATTTTAGAACAGATTATGTATAGCTGCTACAGATAGATGTTAAAGCACAGATTGGTGTGATGACACAAACTGTAAATCTTGTAAATATGTATCATGTTATAAACATTAAAACAAACTATAAAGTGCTAAAAGAAAAAAAGAAAAGAAAGTGGGAAATACACTTCTACGAACTGGCACAGGTGACCACTTCCTAAATATAACACCAGTGGCACAGATACTAAGAACAACAATAAGTGGGATCTCCTGAAGCTAAGAAGCTTCTGTAAAGCCAAGGACACTGTCAATAGGACAAAACGACAGCCTACAGAATGGGAAAAGATTTTCACCAACGCTACAAGTGATAGAGGACTGATCTCTAAGATATATAAAGAACTCAAGAATCTAGAGCCCAAAACCTTGAATAATCCAATCAAAAAATGGGGTTCAGATCTAAAAAGGGAATTCTTAGCAGAAGAATTACGAATGGCTGAAAGGCACCTGAAAAAGTGCTCATCATCTTTAGCCATCAGAGAAATGCAAATCAAAACAACTTTGAGATACCATCTGACACCTGTTAGACTAGCTAAGATAAAGGACACAGAGGACAGCCTATGCTGGAGAGGATGAAGATCAAGGGGAACACTCCTCCATTGTTGGTGGGAGTGTAAGCTTGTTCAGCCACTTTGGAATGCAGTATGGTGGTTTCTCAGAAAACTGAGGATCAATCTCCTCATGGACCCAGCAATACCGCTTCTGGGTGTATACCCTGAAGATGCACAGTCACACTCCAAAGGCATTAGCTCAACTATGTTCATAGCAGCATTATTTGTAATAGCAAGAACCTGGAAACAACCTAGATGTCCCTCAACTGAAGAATGGATTAACAAACTGTGGTACATCTACACAATGGAGTACTACTCAGCAGTAAGAAAAAAAGATATCCTAAAATTTGCAGGCAAATGGATAGATTTGGAGAATATCCTACTGAGTGAGGTATCACAAACTCAGAAAGATAAGCAGGGGATGTACTCACTCATTAGTGGACTCTAAACAAAGAAACAAACAAACAAGAAAAAAGCAAAGCATGCCCAAGCTGCAAACCACAACCACTGAACAGCTTGGGATCAGAAACACCCTGGACTGACACCTTGGATCCCATTCCCCCTAGAGGAACACCCGACTCACTCTTGAGGGAGGGGGGAGAAAACCGCATCTGCCAGGAGTGGAGACTGAACTAAGCAATATTGGGGCAGTGGGACCATGGGACTGCCTGCAGCCTGCCCAGGGATGGGATGGGAATTTGTGGAGAAGAAAGAATGACCTGATGTGGTGGGAGAGGGTAGGGACCTTGAATAAGGATATACAAGGTTAGAAAGTGTGACTTCTTTGTTAATAATAATAATAATAATAATAAAAGAAAAAAAGAATACAGCTATGCATTGGCATAGGTTATCAACGTTGATTACACAGGAAATTCAAAGCAAGTAAGGTTTACTGTTACACTGTTCTGTTAAAAGAATGTTAAGCAAACAGGCTGAGTATACAGCAGACTAGTAGTCTTAAATCTTAAGTAACCTCAAGGTGTACTATTAACTCTGTCTGTGAAGTCCAGCAAAAGTTCCAATCTCTTAGAATATAAAAGATATTTTTATCATAATTTAATAATACACTTCACTAAACATTTACTATTTAGGTGTATTATGTCATAAACATTGAATATGTAATAAATCAAACAGAAGATCCACATAAATAGAGATGTATACCGTGTGTCACTTTCCCACTTCCAATTCAATAAACTTCTATAAAAATCCCAGAATAATTATTTGAGCTATCAATAAATTACAGTAAAACTTATGGACTAGAAGACCCAAGAAAAACTTATAGGGTTCAAGCTGCTGGGCATGGTGACACACATTCTTACAACTGTGAAGCAGAGGCAGGAAGATCTTTTCAAGTTTCAAAGCAGCCAGTGATATAAAGACATTATCTCAAAAATAACAAAAACAAATTTCAGAAGAGAAAGTTTGTTTCAATAAAGGTAACATTTTACAAGATAAAATTAATTAGGAAGAAGCAGTTATCATGCAATACCTACAAACAATTATAATTAAATATGTGCAATTTGTAACAGAAGCAGATCCCTACACTTATAATAATCCAGTATATTGCATGAGGAATTTCAAAGTGTCATAAACATATCTAATGGACTTTTAGTGTGAGGCTTTAATGTGGGACCTGTATATGAAATCATCTGCAAGCTTGGAGAGAGCAAACATTCAGAAAAACAAGTTATATGAAAGATCTTCACAAAAGTGGCCTGGCCCTAAGAGAGCACAGAACAAAAATAAGGATGGAGGCCAGAGACTCAATGCTGTATGGGGAGATGTCCATAAAATAGTGTGATGATCAAATAATTGATCACAATGCCAGACATAATGCAAAATGGCTGGTGCTTGGGCTGGCTTTCATGTTATATGTTTGAGTACCACACATACTTCTTTTGATACCTTAAGAAAACACACATTTGCTGAGGGTTGCTTGAGTACAGATACTACTTTCTTACTGTTTGTTTTTTAACTACAACAGGAGGGTGAAAACAGTGGAGAAGTATAGAGGGGTATTCACCTACCACTCCCTGGAGCTGGAGTAAATAAGTAATGTATATTAACAAATTAGCTTCACTCCCACCACAGTAGAAAGTGATCACAACTAAAAAGTTTTTAAATGACTTCATGTACCTCAAGTCCTTTCCCTGTTTTAGCCTCCCATTTGTGCTCTATGCACTGTGATCCTGAGATCAGATAGTGCAGTGGAGCATTCTGTGCCAACCACAAATAATACTTAAAAAAGAGCCTATTTATTTTATGAAAGCTATGATTAAAGAGAGAGACACAAAACAGGTAGCCTTTCCATTTCTTGCTTGTTTTAGACTGATTGTGCTTTGACTAAGAGAAACAAATTAGCAAGTGAATCTATTCAATGTGTAACTTTTACTAAAGAGATACCCTTCCACCATCTAAATAAACTTTGAGCAGACCTAGAAAGAAGACATATGCACTCATTTGTCTGTGATGGACCCCTGTCATCATATAGCCCTGGCCGTGGCATTAACATTGTTGGACCTTTATTTAAGCTTATTCAGGTGTGTTTTCTTTTTTGAGCAGTTACATGATACCTGGAACTGAGGAGGCAAAAATTCTGTGCTGACTCTGGGAGTTTTTATTCTTTTCTGGTGGTGAAGAAAATACAGAGATACCCCTCATCCCCACCACACACACATACACACAGCTTGGACACCTGTCTGGACGAAGGATACCTTGAGAAGCTACCAAGTCAGCTTAGAGGGTTTCTGCCTTTGGTCTGGCTCTGGGAAGAGACACACTATGAAGGAAGCTCAATAATAATCTTTACAAATCAATTATTGCAAATATACTAATTACCTGATAACTTTTAATTTGAAAATTATTTATTAGAAACCAAAGCATACCTGTAGACATTGGGCTCCTGGATATTGGTAGTATACACAAGCTGCACCTAGGACATAAGTGACAAAAAAAGCAAAGAATGACATCTATATTTGAATGTTGGTGGTTATCAACACAGAGCATGAGGGAGGTTTTTAGCTTCCAATGCAGATAACCAGAATGGCATGGTAGTGCACACTTGTAATCCAAGCTACTTGGGAAGCTGAGGAAAAGGAAGCATGAGAATGAGATTAGCCTTGGCACAACATTAAGACCTTGTATCAAAGCAAATAACAATAATAAGCAATAAAAATAATAAGTAGCATATTGCTTAAATGTTTCCAAAGGCATAATTACCTTCCACCATGCAGAGAAAAAACAAATTCTAAACACAAAAGCTGGTACCTGAACAAATACTACTCTCCCTACCATAAAAACAATGATATAAAGAGTTGTATAATTCTCAGATAGGAAGCATAAAGCAATATAGTGGCTCAGGGGAAGGCCTTTAAATACAATGATGCTTGGGAGCTGGATACAGAATCAAAAATTCAACTCATCCTTCCCTACACGGGGAGCTTGAAGTCAGTCTAGATTACTTGACACCCAACCTAAGGAAACAAAAACTGAATACTCCAGAGCTTAGTTTCTATTGGTAAGAGGTAGATATAAAAGTTAATCAATGAGTAGAAAATAAGTATGACGATAGTAGATATAAATGCATTGACAGGATAAAACTCACTGAATAGATGACACTTGACTGATGACTTACATGAAATAAGGAAAGCAATCAGATATCAGGGTAATGTGAGACATGTTCAAGTAATGAATGGGAATGACTGTTGAACAACAAGGAGTCCTGTGTGGCCTGTCCAGTGAAGCAGGAAGATGGGCTAGATCTGCAGGTGGTAATCACACACTTATTCAGCTCAAACTTATAAGAAAAAGGTGGGTTTCAGAATTAAATCATGTATGTTATTTAATCTCTATATTTAAAATAATTTTAGGGGAGGGACAGAGGGAAGAGAGAGAAAGAGACTGTAATCTAGACTGAAACTCAAGCTCTTGTCTCATTTTCACCTATTACAAATATATGTACCACTATCGCCTGATGACTACAGAAACAACTTAATTGTATCATTTTGGTGGAGCTATAAAATAATTCCAATTAAGGATAGGGTGTGGTGGCCCATACCTTCATGCCTTTAACCATGAAACTTGACAAACTGAAGCAAGATGGCAAGCTTGAGGCCAGCCTACATTACATGGTAACTGCCTCAAGATAATCTCAATACAAATAACAATTGTGCTCAAAACCTCTTTTTCCTTTCTTTTTGTTTGGTTTTGTTTTGTTTTGAGGCAGAGTCTCATCTCAGGCCAGTATCAAACTTTTGTAGATGAAGCTAGCTTTGAAATTCTGGTCCTTCTGAACATACTGGGATAATAAATGCAAGTTATCATATCTGGAGAGACTTATTTTCTATATAAATTTCCCCAAAATAATTTAAAACAGTACATAGCTATATGCATGATATGAAAAGTCTTAAATTTTTTTGATTACTTAAATATTAAAACAGCATAAGAAAACAGTTACTCTGAATTTACAGTCACATATTTAATTCAATAACTTGGTTATTGTTGGCTCTAACATTTGAATTTCCTTTAAAATGGTGTTTTTTTTAAAAAAATATATACATATAGTGGTGTCATTTTTAAACATGCAATGTTCTCCAAAACTACATTTTATGATTAGTAGATTTGAGATTGCTGTTATCTTTAACTTGGGTTTTTTTCTAGGACATAATGCTTTTAGTAGAGATGTGATCTCCCTAATGCTGATGCATCTGAAAGTTCAGGGCACACTCTACTCTGTACAACATATTCTTAATTCAGTTTTCTCCACTAAAATGTATAAATACATGTAGGGCGCGGTTTGCCTTTGCACAACTTGCCAGAACATTCTATTGCTGCTTATGCTAATTAGGCATTGAGAAATGACCTATCCGATGCGATCCTCAAATATGTTAATGAGCCATTATTTTGGGCCAATCACCAGCCATATGCTAATGAGTATTACTTTGAACCAATCACCAGCCATATGTTAATGAGGAATTGTTTTGGGCACCAATCACACGCCAGGCTTCCCTATATAAGCAGGCTGAATCTCAGGCTCGGGGTCTTCTTTCCACCATTTCACAACTGAGCTGTACTCCAATAAAGTGTGATCTGAGAAGAATCGTGTGTGTGGTGACTCATCGTTCTGCAGGCCAGAAGCGGCTCGCCACAAGTGGTGCCGAAACCCGGGAATCTTCGCGCCTTCGCAGAGAAGACCGATTCAGAACTCGACACACGGAGTGGACCATCGGTGAGGTTGCTGCAGAAGAATCTGAAGGAGATTCAGAACTGCAGTAATCAGGAGGATTAACCGGTAAGTCTCACAGCAAAATAGTGAGACCTGCGTTAAGCAGGAAAACTCTGCTTGTAGAAAAAAGCAGAGAACGGGGTATCTGCTGACGAGTGGATCTAACCTGTTGGTAGTTTGGGGTTGTTTAGAATATAAAGGGTTTTAAATAGGCAAGGATATGGGTATAAGTTTCTCTCACCCGATTGCCACAGCTTTGAAAGAGCTGTTGTAGAGTAATGGTGTCAGTGTTAAATTAAGGTAGAAATTAAAGGTTATATAAGGATGAGGTTTTTAACCTCATGTCCAAATTTTTGGCTCTCAAGGAGCTGCTTCATTAAGGTTTTTTTCTGAGTCCACTCTGCTTGCTAGCAGTGGGAGAGATAGATGGGTTAAAAGCAGCCAAGAGGCGGACTCATCAATTACAATTTGTTTCCCCTACTGCGCCTATTGCCCCCCCTCTGTATTGCCAGCCTGGTGAGGGTATCTGTTCTAAGCCACCGGACAACACAAAAGTGTGGAAGAGAGTCCAGCGTGAGTTGCGTCCTAGCGTGTCGCTGGCTTTTCCAGTTTTTCTTTTTCTTTTTTTTTTTT